>RJWJ010025112.1:0-24192 GCA_004363605.1 Indri indri
TTTGTTGTTTACATTTGCTTTATATATACCTAGGTGCAGGTTTGTGGAGAAATGAGTAGTTTTTTAAAAAGTTATTTTATTATGCTAAAATATATATGATAAAATTTATCATTTTAACTACTTTTAAGTGTAAAGTTCAGTGACATTAAATACATTTACATTGATGTGCAAAAATTTATTTTTAATGTAAATAGGTAATATAGTTCATATAGTTAAAAAATCAAAAGCTTCTAAATAATATAAACTAAAAAATCTCTCACCCAACTCTATCCCCAGCCAACCAATTTTCCTCTCCAGAGGGAGGTAACTGGTATTATCAATTTCTGTGAATTTCCAGAGATGTTTTTCACATATGTAAGCCTATGTACATATGCATATTTTTCTTATCTTCCATAGAAATCATAACATATTTAGACTTTTCAATACCTTGCTTTGCCTCTTAATAGAAAATATTGGTGACAATTTCACATCTATTCATAAAGAAGTTTCTTATTTTATTTTCATTTTTTATAACTCCTAGTAGTATATTGCATGGATTTATATCACTTCCGGTCTTTTGCTATCATAAACAGTGCTGCTCTAAATGATCATATGCAAGATTATTTTGCACCTATGCAAGTATATAATGGGAGAAATGGAATTTTTGGAGACAGTGTATGCCTTTTTGTAATTTTGGTAGATTTTGTAAAATTTTCCTGTACAGAGCTTGTTCCCATTTTTACCATTATCCATAATGTGGTGAACATGACTTTCTAAATTCAATAGATGATAATGCACTCAAAAGCTGTGATGGTTTACACTTTCACAAGATTATATAGGTAAGCATCCTTTTCCCACATTGCAACCCAGAAGTAGGTTGTAATCACTCTTTTCTCATTTTTCTCATTCTACTGGTATAAAGTAATATCTGAGTTACTTCCAGTTCCATTTTCCTGACTACTAGAGAGATTCAGCATTGCTTCATATTTATATTCATCATATACTGTTCTGTAAATTGTATATTGATATCCTTTGCCTGTTGTTTTTATTGTGTTGGCTTTTTCTTATCACTTTATAATTACTCTTTGATTATGTATACATATACAGAAGTGTATTTTTTTCTTTCAAAAGCCTTGCAGATATTTTCTCCAGCTAAAATCTGATTTTTATGTTAGTTTTTGTCATTTTATTTAGTTATGTTAGGCAAAATACATCTTTTGTTTTTGCAATGGAATTAACTATTTAGCTTCTGCCATAATTCTTCTACATTTAATGTATATTGTCATTTAATTTTCTGGAAGTAGTTAGGTAGTTCTTGTAGATTATAATGACAGGAGGTCTGTCTTCCTAAATCTCCACCTATGATTGGTGGAAAAGTTCAATTTTACAAGCAGGGAACATCTTATATCTAATGTGGAATACATGGATGACTTCATACTTTTATGCAGTTATTCTGAATATGTCATTTTCTAGATAAGAGGTGTCAAAAAAACAAAAAGCAGTACAACCTGACTTGAGACTTAACAGATTAAAAGAAAAAGGTGTCTCAAAGTAACAAAAACCAGGAAAGAAATACAGCTTTTTAAAAAATCTTTCTGATACTAATTAGGTTGCCAGAAGTACTCTTAAGTTATTTCTTACTTTCCTCTATGTTGTACTAGACAGTTGCCACAAATTATTAGGAAGAGAATTTGGAAATTAAAACCTTCATTTTTATTACTGTTCAGCTTATGTGATATTTAGAGACCTTTCTATTCTTTATAAGGTATAGTGGTAGAAAGTATCCTCATCCTTTTGGGATGTTATGACAAAATACCATTAACTAGGTGACTTATAAATAATAGAAGTTTATTTCTTATAGTTCTGGAAGCTGTGAGGTTAGAGATCACGGCATCAGCTGATTTGGGATGTAAAGAGGGCTCCTTTCCTCATGGACAGCTGTAACCCCAATGTCTTCTCACTGTAACCCCATGTGACAGAGGGGGCAGGGGAGTCTCTAAGGTCTCTCTCTCTTTTCTTTAATTTCGGAATATTACTGGGGTACAAACACTTTGGTAAAATACATTGCCTTTGCACTGCCCAATTCAGAACTACAGCATGCCCAACCCCTAGACATTGCTCACTGTACCCATTAGGTGTGAATTTACCTATCCTCTCGTCCCCCCTCCCACCTGCCAAATGCCCTGTGAATGTTACTTCTGTATGTGCACTTAAATGTTGATCAGTTAGTACCAATTTAATGTTGAGTACATGTGGTGCTTGTTTTCCCATTCCTGTGATACCTCACTTAGAAGAATGGGCTCCAGCTCCATCCAAGATAGTACAAGGGGTATTAGTTCATCATTTTTTATGGCTGAGTAGTACTCCATGGTATACATATACCACATTTTATTAATCCATTCATGTATTGATGGGCACTTGGGTTGTTTCTACATATTTTCAATTGTGAATTGTGCTGCTATGAACAACTGAGTGCATATGTCTTTTTTATAGAATGTCATTTTTTCCTGTGGATAAATACCCAGCAGTGGCATTGCTGGATCAAACGGTAGTTCTACTTTGAATTCTTTGAGGTATCTCCATATTAATTTCCACAGAGGTTGTACTAGTTTGCAGTCCCACCAACAGTGTAAGCATGTTCCCACCACTCCACATCCACGCCAACATTTGTTGTTTTGGGACTTTTTGATAAAAGCCATTCTTACTGGAGTTGAGTGATATCTAAGGTCTCTTTTATAAGGACACTAATCACATTTATGAGGGTTTTGAGCCCTCATGACCTAATCACCTCTCAAAGGCTCTACCTCCTAATACTTTACCTTGGGTTAGGATTTTGACATAAGATATTTGGTGGTACATAAAAATTTAGTTCATTGCAGATAGGCATAAAGGATAACAGAGATAATAAAAGTCATGGAAGCAATAGGGCCTAGTGGTTAAAAACACATGTTCTTTAGGTGGATAGTCTGCTTTAAAATTCAGCACTATCATTTATGGCTCTTTAAAATTGAGCATATTACTTAATCTTTCACTGATTATGTTTCCTCATCTGTAAAAAATGGGGATAATAATTGTACTTGCCTCTTAAGGTTGTCTTGGTGTTGGGAATAAAGCAGCAAACAAAATGTCAAACCCACACCTTTGAGAATGAGCTATTCATATGAAATATAAATGTGAGAACAGGATGAGAAATTGATTGGAATAAGAAGCAACAGGATACATGTGAGCACATAATAAACATTACTTATAATAATTATTTGAGAATCAAGAAGTACAAATCAAATTGGACAAATTTATTTTAACAGATGGTATATTTAAAGCAGAATTTGTATTTGGAACTTAGAAACCTATTCTAAACATTTTTGAAAAAAAAATTCTCATTCATAGTTTATAAAGAGAATAAGAAATTATAAAAGTATACAAAATGAACAAATTTATGCTTTTTTAACACTGGGATTTATTTATTCCAGCAGTGTTTATTGAGCATCTACCATATGCTGGACACTGTTCTATGTAGCAGTAAATAAAACAGATAAAATCCATATCCTCATAAAGGCTTGCATTTTGTGCAAGGGAGTGATAGTTCAGGAAATCCTGACAGCCATGTGGGAAATGGTTTGGAATAGGGAGAAACGGATGTAGAAATCAGTCAAGAGGCTGTTTCTCTTTTGAGATGAGAAGTCACAGAGACTTATAATTGTGAGTGGCAGAGAGACCCACAAAAATTGTACAGTTGTGTGGTTACTGAATTTTTGTAAATAAAATCATTTCACTGTACTATGGGAATTTGCTACTTTTAAATAAATCCTCTCGAACTATTACTATACATAATTAGCTACTTATTTATTTGGTTTATATATTTAGTTTCCTTAAAGTATGATAAACTTACACTATACAAAAAAGACAATTGACCCTTGAACAACATGGGGGTTGGGGTGCCAACCCCTTGAATAGTCGAAAATCCATGAATAACTTTTGACTCCCCAAAAGCTTAACTATTAATAGCCTACTGTTGACTGGAAGCCTTACCTATAACATAAAAAGTTGATTAACATGTATTTTTATATTATACATGCATATTATATAGTGTATTCTTAAAGTAAAGCAGAGAAAAGAAAATGTCATTAAGAAAGTCATAAGGAGGAGAAATATTTATTATTCATTAAGTGGAAGTAAATCGTCATAAACATCTTCATCCTCATCATCTTCATGTTGAATAGTCTGAGGGGGAAGAGGAAGAGGAGGAGTTGGTCTTGCTGTCTCAGGAGTGGCAGAGGCAGAAGAATACACACATATAAGTGGACCTGTGCAGTTCAGGATCATCTGTGCTAACCCGAAGCCATGCCCAAGTGCATATCCTACTGAGAATACATCAGTCATTGTGTTTGGTAGACAAAGAAAAATTTTAAATAATATGTCTATGAGGATTAACCTAAAATTGAAAACCAGTTCTTACAGGCTAGAGGTGACATTTATAAAGGTAGAAATTCAAAATCTAAAAACTGAAATTATTGAAAAGATTCTTCAGATTCTGAGTAGGCACCAAAATGCCAACAGGCAACTTAGGTGCCTAAATGTTTTGAATATTATGCAAGGAAATAAAATTATAGGCACTTGGGTGAGCCGCAAAGTAGTCAATACTGGAGAGGGAAGCTGGAGGCAAGCACGGAAGTTGCTGCAAACCATGCTCGACTCTCGGGGCCTTGATGAGTAGAGAGAGACTACTACCAGCTGCACACCCTAAGCCCCTGCACAGACCTGTGCTGTTTTGGGGAGCTCTGCAGGAGCCAGCAACTTGGCTTCTGTGCCCTGAGGTATTCTGATGCCAGGCAAACAAACCTCTGATTCTGCAGTGACTTTCTGACTATATTCCTAAATTATTCATGCTGAACAAAGGGCCCAAACCCTATCTATGGTCTGGAGAGCACTTTCTAGCTGGAATTGAGGAACTGAGTTTAGTTGTTTAATCTGTAGCTGGAACCAAAAACCTAGAGAGGGAAGGAAGGCAGAAGAGAGGGAAATTCACATTTATCAAGTAACTTCTATGTAGTCTAGGTACATTTAAATATACATTTTCTTACTTAGCACTCATGCCATTTTTATAAGAAAGACAAGAAACACAGAAGGTACAGAGGTACAGAGAAGTTAGTTGAGTGATTTTTCAACATTTACCACAGTTACTAAAGGGAAAATCGGTATTACAATCTATTTCTATGTGACTAGAAGGGCCATTCTATTTCTCCTGCATTACCAGGAGGAAAGAGTTTTCCTGAAAGAAATTGGATGGAGAGAACATCATAAAATTTTATCACCATAATAAAACTCTACAGAGTCATAGGTTTATTAAATAGAAATGCAAGGATTCCTTCTTAAAGCAACAACAATGGAACAATGACAATAGCATTATTGATGGCATTGAATGTGGCACCTGTAGCTATAGCGTAAAGGATAGATTGGTGGAGATTATGGCAGGAGGTAGGAAAAATGGCTCTTAGGAGCAGCCATAGAACATCCAGAGAGAAATACCAGGTGGGTTTCTGAAACACAGCACAGGGATCTGGGCTTAAAAATGTGGATTCAGGAGAGTTTACCATGAAGATGGGAACTAAACACTAAACACTAAAGAGCGTACCATATCAGTGGGTATATAGTATAAATGAGATTGCCCAAGAAAAAGTACACAGCAAGGTAAGAAAAGAATTGAGAGCAAAACTTGGGTTAAAATTTTTAAAAATTTAGAGACATAGCAAGAGGGCCAGGGTCAATTGAGTTTGCAGAAGCAAAAAAAGGAAAGAGTGCTAAGATAAAATAGTCAACTGAGTTAAATAAAAGCTGCAAAGAAATCTAAGAGTTCATAGAATCTGGTGGTTAAGATATTTTAGGGACCTGTGAGAGAACTTCATAACCATGTAGATTAAGCAATTGAGTGTGTCTTAGGTTGGATTCCTTGCAAACTCTGAGATAAAGATTTGTGTGCAGGAGGATTATTGGGTAGCACTGGGAAGAGAGAGAAATTGAACTATAATCAGGTTGCAACAAAGGCTTCAAATAGAGCCTAGCAGTGACACTGGAGCTGAGAAAGCCCTTCGGTATTGTGCCAATGCGAAGCAAGGCAAATGGGCATTTAAATCAGCATGGAGGGGTATATACTGGGTGAGGTAATTCCCTTCAGTGAAGGGCAGTGCCCAGAGAGGAATGCACCTGTGCGCCACTAACAGACGACCTTCCAGCAACTGGGAGAATGAATGGTTCCATCCTGCAAAGGGATCTGGGCTGGTCAGCACCTCACAGCATCCCAGGAGAATGGAGATAATTAATGTAAAGACTAGGCTATTATTTTAACGCATTAACTGCCATGTGAGTTATATTTAACTCACACTAGTTTTGAGCCTAGGGCCTCGTGAAGCAGACGTAACTCACACGTCTCTTCACCTTGGGAGCTGCAAGAATTATTTTTCAAGTTGCATATAACTCACACAGAAAACAATAAAAAATAACAAATTTTTCATTAAATTAGAAAAGATTGTTTTGTTTCAAAGTTTTTATTGTATTTTTGTAATAAAACACTGTGGCCCCAAGGGAAAAAAATTTTTTTCTAGTGTGGCAGTCAATGCGTTAAATACTTTACCATAAAGGATTTTTAATAGTGGAGCCACTAATTCTCTTCCAAATTCTTCCCCACCACCATCTTCTAGCCAACTCGACTCCTTTGCTGTCAGATTTTCTTCTTAGATAGATGCTTCCTTTAATTATATGTCCTCCAACCAAGTAGCTCTTTTTTCTTTAGCTCTCATTGAGTTGTTACTCTTAACCTACCAGTACTGTAGGGGAGAGTGTAAGTCTAGGTGGATTCCTGTAACCATCCCCGTTAATACTCATTACGTGAAAAAAATAACCACATTTTACAGAACTACTATTCCTAGGTTAATTACCATTAAGGAATTTGAAATTATAACTAATTTAGAAATTATAAACCAAAACTCGATGTATCATTTCCAGGCTCTGACTGAATGGCAGAGTGTGGTTTTACATATTTTTTGTGGAACTTTACATTTCCTTACAAGAAGACACTACATAGACAGGCTACAATTTTTAATATGAAATTGTACCATAATCTTATACTAATCAATATAGAAAAAGGCTAAATAAAAGCTGTTAATCATTTTGGCACTTATTAACTTATGACAGCTCTGAGTGTGAGAATGGTGTAAAAATAGTTCCTAGGAGGGATTTGCGTCAACGTGCACTTATAACATCCTGTCAACCATTTTTATCACCGTGTATTTTTGTGTTCCTTGTAGGTGCTCAATACAATGTCAGCTGTCCCTGGAAGTCACCTGGAATATATATTTAGTGACAGTTTTATTACTTTTTCAGATTATATCATACCATATTTTTATTTATCTTTTAAAATTATTGATAGAATAGTTTGATATTTAATATGTGTTAGTGACAAATTTTTTTTTTTTGGAAAATGTGAATTTCTACTATATTAAATCCCTATTTAACCAAAAACAATCCCCAAGCCCCCTCAAAAAAAAACAAAATTATGTAACAGCTTATTGAAATCTAACTAGAAACTGTTTGAAAAAGGCAGATTTGTTCTTGCTTTGAAAATACCATATAAACACCAAAAAAAAAAAAAAATCACTCCCATCTGTCAAATTGCCTGGAGAGTGCATTTAACAAGGAATGAGGCTCCATTAAAGGCCATGAAATATGCAACACGGGAAGGAAGGATAAAGCCATCCTGCAGTTCATTGGCTTCACCTGCTGTGCAGGGTACCCCTTGTGAACAAGATAGATTGGGTAGTTATTGCTACATCAAAATAACTGCCATGATGGAGAGAAAGAGAATTGAAGAGGACAGTGGACCACAAATTCCAACTCCTTCCACTATCATTAGCCAAGGAAATGTGAAAATTAATTACATTTTCTTTCATTTTAAGGAAACAGATCAACTTTTCTTATTAGGAAACAAAAAAGCTTATTTGCAATCAAGAAGCCTGCAACTCCATTAATATTATTATCAATTTGGCAGATGAAAGAAATTTTGCAGCTTAGCCCAAGGGAAAAGGAACAAATTGCTAAAGTGTGTGCTTATGAGATGGATAATGGCAATAATATAAATTTACTATTGTTTCACCAAAATGTGGAAGAAGCTCTGGAAAATAGGGCTCATTTAGAAGATGCTAGCAGAAAATAAACTGTTCCTAACTTAGCCCACTGAAAAAAGAGACATGATAAATGTATTTAGACACCCTTTTCAAAGGTAGCTTTTCCTTTGGATTGTACTTTTGAAAGGTGTCCACTTTGCTATCAAGTAACAAATTTGAAAAACATTATCTGGGACAAAATGTTCAATGTCAGATTTATTGAAAGTGGTCTCCATCTGTGAATGTTAGCAAATCTATCCAAGGATTGTCTACTGATACATTTTGAAGACAGGATAATAGCATCAGATGTCCTGAGCTATTTATAAACACTTATGAAATAGGAGCTACACTATTAAAAGATCTTGATTATTAGTAGTAAGAAGTTATTTGGTACTTCCAAGTAAAATGTGAAAATGTCCTCTCTACTGTCCGTAAGTTTTCTCACTTTCCGGGCTAAAAAAAAAAAAAAATCCCATTTTTAATTCTAACTAATTTATTTAAAACACTAGACAAACTATTTTGCTTAATTTCCTTTATACCAGTGAAATTATTCTTCAAACCATTTAGTTCCTACAAAACATAATAAAATAGAAAAACAGTCTCTCAAAAAAAATGTGTTACAAGTGGCAAAAATAATTCCAATTTAGTGGTAATAATAATTGTCAATTCTTAAAATACTGACTTTGAAAAGCTCTGAACATAACTTCAAAAAGAAGAAAGAAGTATTTTTTTAAGTAAAGGAAACATTTGACACTATGGCAAATAAACAGATGTTTTAAAGATGGTTTGTACTTTTAAAGAGTTGGATAATATTATGCAATCTAATGAAAAATAGAAAACATATATATATATTTATATATAGCTAATTATTAAAAGGAAGATGCATACAAATATGACTAAAAAATATTCAACCACTAAGAAATTCCCGAAGTTCTGGTAAGTAAAAAACAGGTATACCTGAAAGCTTAGAAATAGAGGATCTAAATATCTTGCCCAAATTCAGGAACTGTAAAACAGCAATTGTTTTAAGGCCTATATGTCAATTTTCTGTTGTGAGCAAATGAGATAAAAATTGTTTCATATTGACAGACAGGGACAAATATCTACAGAGAAATTAGATTTAAGTAAATGTAATAATGGAGCCCCTATTGAAGAAAATAGAATTCTGCAATGCTCAACTGGCCTCAATATACGCTTGCAATATTTTGACTCTAAATTTTGACAAAATGAAGAGTTGGCTCTATCTCCTTTTAATGAACAAAAATAGTTTCCTTGAACTAAAAATTAAATGTGAATACACACACTAGGCTATAACCAACATGCTCCTTTGAAGAATGATGTTTGCCAAAATACATAGAGTAAACCACTTTAACATGTTAGATATAAAGCATGTTTATGGTTAACAGAGATTCCATTCATTTCTGAGAAAGTGGGAATTAATGATTCAGGAATTGATTCAGAGGCCCTGCATTAGCCAAATGAGAAAGGGATATCTAATTCCTGCGGGAGATTTCAGTGTAGGAAGAGATCTAGATGGGTTTCTGTAGAAAAGGAAATTCAAGAAAAAAGCACACGAAGCATGTATTTTCTTATCTATTTAAGACATTATAGGCTGGGTGCAGTGGCTCACGCCTGTAATCCTAGCACTCTGGGAGGCCGAGGCGGGTGGATCGCTCAAGGTCAGGAGTTCGAGACCAGCCTGAGCAAGAGTGAGACCCCATCTCTACTAAAAAAAATAGAAAGAAATGATCTGGACAACTAAAAAAATATATATGTAGAAAAAATTAGCCAGGCATGGTGGCACATGCCTGTAGTCCCAGCTACTCGGGAGGCTGAGGCAGTAGGATCGCTTGAGCCCAGGAGTCTGAGGTTGCTGTGAGCTAGGCTGATGCCACACGGCACTCTAGCCCGGGCAACAGAGTGAGACTGTGTCTCAAAAAAAAAAAAAAAAAAAAGAAAAGAAAAGACATTATGAAATGGGGACCAATGTATTCTGTATATATTAATAAATGAAAATATTTTTAAAAAGGTGATTTGACTCAGATCATGTCGCTATTTAATGGCAGAAATCTGGAACTAGAATTCAGTTCTCTGGACCCTTAATCCAAAGCTCTTTAATGGAATTCTGGCAAGATTCCTGATGATACTTGATGTTCCCTGTTAGACATGCAATTAAGCTTATAATTGGTCCTTGTTCCACTTCTCTGTGAACATGACTTTCTTCAGATTCTATGAAATGGCACATTATTCACTGAGGGACAGAGAAGACAGTGTAAAATTAAGTCAATGAAGTAATTTTATTTAAGTTGTCCAGGACACAAGGATAATAACACGATTTGATTATTTGTTATTTTCAACTCATGTTTTCTTATTTGCATTAACTGAGTACCCTATTCATCTATATTAGCTACAAGGGACATTCAATTTCTGAAGAATGGTAAAAATTTTTGTTGTAAATTGGAGCCTCCTCTGCTATGATTTCAGGTTTCCCCTGAATTATGATATTTTATGTCATGCCCAACATTGCTCTTCTTTAAACTATCAAACCCTTCTTTGCTAGCACTAAAAATCTCTTGCACTTGTTTCTCCATACTGCACCTGTTTTTATGCAGAGAAACAGTGCCTTTGCTAAAAATGTCATTTTTTCCCCAAAGGCATTTGGCTTTACTGTATCAGATTTATGCATCTGCATGAGAAGTTTTCCATCTCAGAAATCAGTCTATCAGGCTTTCTTGCTATGGTTAATTGTGCTTATCTACCATCAAGCAACTTAGCGGGGGTTAGTGTCCCCTAACTCACCCTACAGCAGTTTTTAGGTGATCATAAATATAAGTTCGAGTTGATGAGATGGTGCTCTTATTTGTAATAAGAAACATTGCAAAAGTTGGAGCTGCACATAAAAGTGGCACAAATGGCAGGGGATTAAAGTGGGGAGTATCACATGTATTTATCAAGAATTCAAGCTCCTGTTTAACTTTTTTTGTTTTATAATAATTTTAATCTTATTAAGCAAAATGGTCATTGTTAAAAAGTTAGAAAATACATATAGTCAAAATAAAGAAAATTTAAAGCATCCATAAGCCATCAGGGATAACCCCTATTACACTTCGGTTACCTCTGGGTGCAGAGGTTCATGCCTATAATTCTAGCACTTTGGGAGTCCAAGGTGGGAGGATTGCTTGAAGCCAGGAGTTTAGTCTGGGAAACATAGCAAGACCCCATCTCCAAAAAAAAAATAATAAAAAAATCAGCCAGGTGTGGTGGCATGTGCCCGTAGTCCCAGCTACATGGGAGGCTGAGGCAGGAGGATTGCTTAAGCCCAGAATTTCAAGGCTCCAGTGAACTATGATCACACTACTGAACTCCAGCTTGAGTAACATAGTGAGACCCTGTCTCAAAAAAAAAAAAAAATTCCATATCTCTATCTGAACACACACACACACACACACACACACACACACGTATACGCACACTCGCATATGAGAAAGAATAATTCTCAATATGAAATTTGTTGAGTTTTTTTGCTTTTAGCAATATATGATAAATATTTTATCATTAAATATAATCAATTTTAAATTACAAATACTAATGCAGTGTGTGGATTTTACATGAATATTATTTCTGAATGAAAGAGAGCAACGTGAGCCAGAGTATTCATCTACATCATTTTAATAGCTGCATAATATTTCATTATAAGTGCATTCTGTATTTATTTAACCAACCCTGTCTGTCTACATTTTGAGCTCTTCTAAGTTTTCTTTGCTTTTATAAGCAATCATGCCTGACTTTGTACACATTTAATTCTAGGTAGATTTTCAAGAGTAGAATTACTGTTCAAGTAAAATTCCTGAATAACAGTTTCGAACTCTTCGCTTCCTATTCCTTTATTTCCTATTCATATTGATAATTTGATTTTATGCTGGAGACATTTTTTCACTCCAGTTTTAGTGCACTATAGACAAAATAACTGAAAAAAAATGATTTTTAAAGTTGTGGGGATAAATAGCATACTTGTTCAATGACAATATACAAAGTATCATGAGAATAATAAAATCTTTTCTAGATTTTCAGAATTTTCAGACCTATAAAAAAGTATTAAAAATAGAAAAAGGAGTAGTCATATATTCTTTACATAGATTCAACAATTGTCAACATTTAGTCACATTATCTTAATCTAAATTGCAGACATGATGACACTTTGTCTTTAAATGTTTCACTTTACCTCTTCTAAATTAAGTACAGTGTCTTCTATAATCACGACAGGCCTAAGAAAATTTATAATAATTACTTAACATAATTCACTATGTAATCCACATTTAAATTTCCCCAAATGTCTCCCAAATGAGGTTTATGACTGTTTTGTTTCTAATCCAGTCAACGTTTATGCGTCTGGTCATTTTGTCCCTCTCTTCTCTTGGTCTATAATAGTGTCTCTGAATATCTTCAGTACATTTCTTTTCCATAATATTGACTTTTTAAACTCTTGGCCAATCATCTTTTAAAAGGTCCATATACTGGATTTGTTAATCATTTCCTCATTATCATATTTAGATTATCCATTTGGGCAAAACTACTAGATGGTTCATGCTGTATGATCCTTATATCGCATCAGAAGACACACAATATCAATTTGTACTACAATTGGTGATAACTAAATTTGACCACTTAATTGAGTTGGTGCTAAATTCCTCCACTGTACATTTCCTTCTATGTAATTAGTAAATAACTATAATAGATAAGTAAATAATGTGTGGGTTTTGAAAATATGTGAATATCCTGACTCCCAACAACTTTTGTACCCAATAGTTACAGCATCCATTGATGATTCTTGTCTGAATTCCATTAAAGATTTCAAAATGAACATAGTCTATTCATTTTTCTACATTGTATTAGCATTTTTTCAAGAAGCTTTCTTTTCAATCTCTCTATCATTCTCTCTGTCTCGCTCTGTCTCTGTCTCTCACTCTCTACCTCACACCTCATCACTATGGACTCATGGGTTCATTTTTAATTCAATAATTTTTAAAAATTCAATGAAAGCAATAGAAATGCGATTGTAAAACTGGCACACTTTGGCTGGTAAAAATGTTCAAAATTATGCCATTGGGGAAGATGTATACATTTAGTAATATTACATTGTTCTATTATTTTTTAAATAATGATTCTGATGCTTTTCTGCAAGTCTCACCTTAACATGTTGAAATTAATTACTTCACAATTTTCTCCTTCCAAAAATGGCATTTGAAATTTGTGAGATTAAACACTGCAGAGGTGTTATACAGCTTGCTTTGTAAATTCCCATGAGACTCGATTATTTTTCTTACTGATATACTAAGAATAGAAAATTATTGATTTATTCAGTAACATAGTCTAAGATGTTTACTATTTCAACATTGCTAAGTCTCTTTGCTGTATCTTTACCTCTTAAAGAGAAACCAAGGAACTTCATTTGTAATTACTACTTTTCTATTTTTTAGTGTTTTACACGAATAAAAATTACTTCATGTTTCTTCATATTTTAACACAATCCAATAGCATTTAAATGACAATGAGATATTTTAGATCAGCAAAAGGCAGTTTTCAAAAATATTTCATCAGTGTTTATGAATAAGTTAAATAATGATTCTCTTTCAGAGGGACAAAACATCTGAGAGATAAAAATTTCTATCTGGAAAGTTATGGAAAATTTTCATTAACTTTAATGTGAATGTCCATTCTTGTGTGTGTAGTGGATAAACATAGATTTTAAAGTAAAACCATCACCTATTGAATGTGGATCCATTCACGGCTTTGGGACTTCGTTACCGTATCTGTACCAAGGGGACAAAGCTGCCTGCTCTGCGTCCTTGACGTAAGACCCACGGTAGACCTCAGCTAATTAGCGTAGCCATCGCAATTATTATTATCACCATCATCATCTTGACATTGCCTTTCATATTATCAGTCTTGGAATTAATTTAAAGGTTGCCAAAGTAGGAGTCTTTTTTATATAAAGGAGTTGAAGATGACCTTTTTGTATTGGTCTTTATGTTGTTTACTTCTTCACAGCTAGCTCAAAGCCTGCCGGTGCCAAACTCAAATTCTTACACATCTAATTGATTTACGTGTTGCTCGAATAGTCATAGTTTTAGCTACTTAGAGTCTTGCTGCTTTGTATGCGCCACAAAACTTCACCTACCATCTGCTAACCATAGACAGAACACGCTCTGTGGCTGCAAAAGACCTCAAAGGGTTGCCACCGGTTGTCGCTTTCTGACCCAGAGACTCCCCACTTGGCTGCTGAGCAACATTATTTAGACATACAAGCCTCCTGTCCAATTCCCCTCTTTCCCAGAGTTCCCTTGCCCTAGTCCCCTTCTGTGTGGCGGTCCCTGCCACAGTGTTTGGAAGATCTCCCAGTGTGAGACTCTTCCCATAACTCTTGCAAACCTGTCCAAGTGACCCCTAATAAAGCTCATTGTGCAATACTGCCATCTGGTGGTCATGTCATTTCTTTGATTAGCCCCCACATCCTGGAACTCACCACAGTCTCATACTGGAGTTTTAGATTAAAGACTAAGAAGCTAAGAATCTTTTAATAAATATTAAGCCTGGAATTTACTCTTTTGCTTTTTTAAGACAGGATGGAAGGGGAAGTATGGGCTTTCGTCTACATTTATTTTGCGACTTTACCCTAGGGAGTTTGATTGTGGGCTGTATTGCACTTATCCAACAGCAAGTCTGATTTTTTGGGGCAGAAACTGCCTTAATTTTATTCCAGAGGGTGACATATATTTATCTAGGTTTACTGAGAACCATTTCGAGTGTGAAATAAGGGGCTGAATCTCTTAAGGAGGGCCAGCTATGTCTTACTGAGACCACAGGAAAAGAAAAATGTACTGAGTTCTAATAAGGAATGTTACATTGATTTCTTCAGTCAGTCCTATTTAGAAGGGAATATTGCTATTTTATTGGGACAGTAACTAGAATGACAGAGCTAGTAATTGGTGGAGCCGGTATTTGAACCCTGATCTTATCCTTTCTTAGGCCATGGTCTTTCCTGCTCACCATCCTGCTTTAACTGTACCAGAGCGGGTACTGATCTGCAATTGAGTATTTTATAAGACCTCTGAAAAGGATGCAAATATATTTTTAAAAATATTTTTCTGCAAGATATTACTTCTTTCTGTGTTTTTCTATTGCCAATTCATCAAGTATCTTATAAAATCGAAACCTGGAACTCTTCAAAACAAAAAGCCTACCCTTTAAAAAAAAATGCCTTTATGTGTTTTTCTTATTATACACAGTGTTAGTTTATCAGTGGGCTGCTGTTTGAACCAGTTGCTTAGGGAGATTGAATAATACCCCTTTGAGAGAGGGAAAAAGAAGGCTATTTTTATTCAAAAACAACACACTAGTGGATCTGTTAGTTGTAAAGGCAAGGCACCCCCAAGCCCAGGGGTAGCTTATGTAAGAGAAATAAGACACAGAAAGAGCTAAACTGCTTCACTTAAGAAACTATCAGGAATTACAAATTTGAGTCTTGGCAGCTTGAGAAAAAAAACTTAAATGGACCTTGGAGACTCAGAAAAAAAGTAGATAGGCAGGAGCAAGTTTTTGAAGGACTCTTAATAGCTTGGAAACAAACAGGACCTAGAAAAAGATGGCCAAGTGAGAAATCCCTTAGAGAGGAAAATCAGACTATCATTATGTCAAAAATAGCAGCTTTTAGGTTACTAGGTATAATGTAAAATTCCTGTACTGAACAATGAAAAGGATTTGAGAGGCTTGTCTAAAAGCAAGATAGTGGTAGCTGGTCACTATGGTAACCAGAGGCGGAAATGATGCTGACGGGAATAAACACTGTTAAGATTATGTTGAGTTTATGTATAGGGACACAGTGAAAGGAAATCAAGTTGCTTTTTTTCATATATTCATTCTTCTCTGACTTGGAAAAGGAAAGATAGAGGGACAGGCACCAGCTAGTAAATATAATATAAATCATATAGTTTTTCCTGCTTTTCTTGGGGGACTAGCTGAAGGCAGGCCAAGATAAGGAAGGTAAGCACAATAATTAAAGGTATTAGTCATAGAGGGGGACAGCCATGGGGCTTTCAGCAGGTCCACTGTAAGCCCAGGAATATAGAAGAAGAAATGCTTCCCATCCACCAAGGATCAGAACAGCTTGAGGCCATCTTTCTACTGCCAAGCCTGCTTAAGAGCTACAGAATGATTTAAACTGTACAGTCTCAGAATGGATACAACATCAAAGAGCACAGGATTGTAATAAGATTGGGAGTACACTTTGAGAAAGTTAATTGATTTGACTGTAAGCCTTTGTGTTCCTTTTTTTCCACTGCTTTGAATCATATTTACATTTTTATTATCAAAGGAGAAGCAGGCTATTTACTGGTTAACTGGACAATTTACTGGTTAATTGTGCTAGGTAATTTACATCTCATTTAATTTAATGAGAAGCTAGTGATTAAAGATATAAAGTCATATTTTGCCAAAAACAAGTTTAATTTGTGTACAATGGTAGCTATAAATCTGAATTTTCAAGATATCAATCCCCAGAGAAGAAACTGGCTGCTGGTTTATGCTATTATACAAAGAATTATCATTAGGCAAACTGAATTCACTTGACAAGTTTACAGTTAAAAAAAAAAATGCTCTTGTCATCCGTTAGTCAGAATCTGGTTTTATAACTAACTACCCAGTGTTCACGGATGTGAGCAGCATCAGAAAAAGGGCTCTAATGCAGAGAACAACCAAATGGAGAAAATTAACAAGAGATGAGAGGTTAGAGGCTCTTCTGTATGATTGGTTAATTTTCTAAATAGAAGGAAAGGAGTACATTTATGATAGCTGTACAGAACAAAGATGGCCAGATGAGTCTGCTAGGGCTGCCACAACAAACCACAGACTGGGTGGCTTAAACAACAGAAAGTTATTTTCTCATAGTTTTAAGGGCTGAAATTCTAAGATCAAGGTGCCATCAGGTTGCCTTCTTCTGAGGCTTCTCTCCATGGCTTACAGATGGTTCCCTTCTCACCATCTCCTCACATTGCCTTTTCTCTGTACACACACATCCCTGATGTCCCTTCTACTTATTAGGACATCAGTCATTTTGGATTGGGGCCCCACTTTTATGACCTCATTTAACCTTACCTACCTCTATAAAGCCCCTATCTTCAAATACAGTCACATTGGGAGTTAGGGCTTTAACATATGAAGTTGTGAGGGTGGGGGGACTTAATTCAGTCCATGACAATTGCCAGCACCCCAAACAGAGCAGACTAGTAGAAGTGTTCATTCATAAATTTATACAAGAAATATTTATTAAGTATCCATCATGTGCCAGACTTTGCACTAGACACTGGAGGAGCTACAGTGATGTAAGGCAGATAGATGTAGATGCTATTCTATAGGTTAGTGGAGAAGGGAGTCATTTCAACAATTACACTACATGAACTGGAAAGTGCTGAGTTCTCGGAAATGTGTAGGAGTATTTAGCGGGAGCTCCCAATCTAGTCCTTCCAAATTAAATATAGAATGACCAGTTACATTTGAATTTCAAAAAAAAAAAAAAAATTTTTACTATAGATGTGTCCCAAATCAGTGGTACCCAACCTTTTTGGCACCAGAGACAGGTTTCATGGAAGATGATTTTTCCACGGACTCTATGGACTCAGGGTGGGGGTCGGGGGGAAAAGGGGAGGGCGCTCAGGCAGTGAGGTGAGCGATGGGGAGGAGAGCAGCAGCTATAAGGCTATAAATACAGATGAAGCTTCTTTCGTTCACCTTCCACGGATGGTAGTGGAGGGGGGAGCTCTGTGGCCTGGTCCTCGGCCCAGGGGTTGGGACTACAGTCCCAAATATTGAATGGGGCATACTTATACTATCCATTGTTTATCTGAAATTTAAATTTAATTGGGAATCCTGGGTTTTTTGTTATTTGATTGTTTTTGCTTTTTTGTTTGTTTGTTTGCTGTATCTGTCAACTCTATAATCCAGGAAAACTTCACAGAGGAGATGACATGTAACCTAAGAGGTGATGGAGTGAGTAAGAGCAGGAAAAAAAATGGGAAACCAAAAGAGAAGAAAAGAATCATGAACCACAAAAAGATGCTAGAGACTAGCAGGGAAGGCAGAAACCTCCAAAATGCAGTGTAGATGAGAACTAGTGGTAGAAGCAGACATTTAACAATGATTAGCCACAGAAATAGAGAACAGAGACAGGCATGAGGAGGAGATGGAAGAAATAATAACCCAATTCTACTAGCCTCCAAAGGTAATCGGTATAGGAATGAGCTAGAAACGATTTACCAACCAAGACCAGCCAATCACCAAGTCTTACTGATTGTAACCGTAATTTAGTTATTTGTTTACTTAATTTTTTACTATTTCACTCCTTTCTTCTCTACCTCCTTTCCAACTGCAGCTTCTTCAGGAGCCTCCTGACTGGTTTCCCAACCTTCTTCAAACTCTTCTCCACAGAACAGCAAGATGCAAATGCAAATCTGATCAGATCCTTCCCCCCAACTTAGAACCCTCAGCACATTTCAAGATGCACTTTCATCTTGTTTAAGCCAATACAAATTATTCAGAAAGTGGTTCTAAGATTTAAAAAAGATAAGAACTATATGTGTGTGTTTATGCTAGTTATGTAACACAAAAACTCAGAAGGAAAACATCCTAAAATCCTTACAGATTCTAAATGGAATAAAGCAGAGCCAGGTATATGAAATAATTAGAATCATAAGTATTACTTTTGGAAAAAATATGAACAATTCCAGTCAAAAATTATTATTTTATCTATCGTTTAGGACACTTACTTGTTTGCATCAGAATCAGGATTAGAATGCAGGATTTCTGATGTCTTAATATATGCTTATAAGTATACATAAGCTGTTTTATACAAATTATAACTAAGTAACAGAGTATATTTTCAGTGAAAAGATTTTCAAACCAAGAGTAATTTTAGCGCAAAATATTTTTATGAGTAAAATAATTTTATGTACTCATATATTTTATTTTAGATGTGTTTAATATCTTCAGATTAGATAGTCATTAGAAAATATTTACGTGCATGTGTGGGGGAGGGTCATGTGTATAAATATTATGAGATATCTCAGCAACTGGCTCTGAATAATTAGGGACATGAGACTTGCTTATTTAACAATGCTTACCAAATTCTGCATTAGTACTCTCAACCATTCTCAGATTAAAGTAGAAAAATAGGGTGACTATTAGTTCATAGAGACATTCCATAGACCTTCATTATTTTGAATCTTTTTGACTGAAAATGTAATTGTATTAGTGCCTTTAACTTTATCAAACGTGCCCTTACTGTTTACAGAGCATAATTGTAATGTATAAATGACAAGTAATTTTTTTAATTTTTATATACTTTTTTGTACTCAAGGCAGAAAAATATTTCTTAGCCATAGGTTTACTAACAATAGTAAGCTATTCTGTGGTTAAAGAAAGCAGAGTTGGTGTCTGGTCATATTTATTATAACCTACCAGGATGTTATTTAGAACATAGATGTTACTATAGAAGACGTTTCATGAGAAAGATGATTCATTATTTAGAAGTCACTCGTGTAATATCTAATAAAGCATAAACGTGCTTGGACATTTCTTTCTGAAGAAACTTAAAAAGAAATCCAAATCATCAGCTGGCTAGGTATGGATACTTTCAAAGTAAAGAATTCTGGAATTGTCTGTCTTGGTCAGGAATGAGCAAATTAGGGTCAGTGTAAATCTTCAGATAGAGTCTGAGAGTTACCACAATAAATGTTAGAACATGCTCTGAGAGCACAAGAATAGAATAAGTTACGTCCTGAGGAAGTTGGAAAAGATTTGCAGAGGGAGTGACATTTGGAATGTCTTAAAGATGGATGATTAAGGTTTCTCCAAGTTAAGAAAAGAATGAAGATCATTCCTGGCATAGAAAATCATTTGCAAAAGCGTGGAAGAATGCAAACGCATTGTGGATGTGTGTTAGGTGGGAAGAAGTTGACAGCATTTCTATGGTAGGCGATGAGGAAGCCAATTAGAAAGCTATTTAAGAAGTCAAAGCAAGAGGAAAAAGGCAACACAATCAAACATACCAGCAATGTTACAACGAGAAGGAGCGACACTTAAAAATCTGACTTATTTGTGATATTGAAAGTGAAAAAATGATACAAAATATACAGTAAATTATGCTTCCAAAGTTTTAGTGCAGGAGATGGAGGAGTGGCAATTCATTCACTGAAAGATGGAAGTGCCTTAAGGAGGTCAGATTTGGGGAAGAAAATAATGAAAGCATGTGTTAAACATTGTTGTAAGTTTAAAGGAAAATTAAAACAATAATGAATAAGAGTCTGTACAGAGGGAGAAATTCATTGAGGCAAATAATTTTGCGAGACTTACTTGAAATATAAACTTTTAACAAGAAAAAAATCTTTTCTCTGTTACTCTGATATTGAGGGTGTATGATTGTATCTATTTACTATATTTCTTTTTAAAAGCAGAAAATTTCTAAAAAATTATAAAATACCCTTCAATTACTATGCCCTACCCAATTAAATCTATTATAATCTTTAAAAAAACAGCCCACCGATGCTCATGATAACTCTGAGACAAGCAGAAAAATTTTTATTATATTAAATATATTCCCTTCACTATGGTTGGGGAAAATATATTTTTAAAATATAAATGAAATACTTAATCTAAGAAGATAAAGAGAAGACTGAATTATCCAGTATAATCGCTTATTCCAAAGTGTCCATCTTTTCCCCTGTTTCAATACAGTATGCTCTCAACACATGCATTTATACACACACAAGCACAGTGCATATAAACTCATTTAATGATTTTTTTTTTCTACTATCCTTAAAAACCAAGTAGATAGCCCAAGAGAATGATGAAATCATGTTACTTGTCTGCTCAGATTAGATTTGGCTTTTGGTTCAGAGCCAGTCTAGGAAAATAGTTGTTGCTACTTAATGCGAAACCAGGTGTATTTTGTCTCCTTTAATGTTCATTTCTGTACCTTGTTTTGTTCTCCATATGTCTAGAAAATGTGAAATAGAAAGAAGATTTGCCCTGACTGCATTCATATGTTAATTTCAGTATAATTGCCAGAGATGGATTGAGTTCTAACTGGGTTCATGATAAAAAGTAAAACAATTGAATTTATATTACTAAAAGAATTATTTGGTCTGTGGCATTCTGTGTCAGTAAGAAACCTAAATATTCTTGATCTAAAGCTTAGTGCAAAATTCCGTGCTCACTCAACAGAAACATTTCCATTTGAAAAGGGTGCATTAGGGACAATAGAAAACAAAACCTTAGTAATATTTTTCTCTCCATTTATTCATGTTATTGTAAATACACTTACCTGAAAACACACAACCAAATGAGAGGTGACACGGTAAAATGCTATAAATTCTATTTGTCTTCCATATATAAAGATGCACCCTTTATTTGATCATTTACATGGTTCTCTTATAATGGATCCACCTGCTCCAAAGCCATGGCCAGTAGTAAACTTCCAAAAATGTCTGGATTATTCAAAGACTGTGCTGGAACTATACCTGAGGATTATCCTACTTATCAAAATGAGACTGTTCCAGTAACTAAAATAGGAAGCCATAGGATTATCAGATGATCTTGTTCAGGAGGTGAGAAGGGAATTCCCAGAAATGATGTTTAAAGGCAGTGATTGGTGAAAATAAAGTGTTTCTTACTTGTACTTCATTGAGTTAATCAATAAACCGATTTTATAAGCATAATCAAAGGCAGAATAAATAAAGAGATTTAAAGCAGCTTAGCTTTTGGGGGGCTGGAATCATGGAGGGTATTGAAGAGAAGAAAAAGAAAGTTCCTGTTGTGCCAGAAACCCTTAAGAAAAAGCAAAGGAATTTCTCACAGCCGAATGAAGATCAAGCGCCTGAGAAAGAAGTTTGCCCAAAAGATGCTTCGAAAGGCAAGGAGGAAGCTTATCTATGAAAAAGCTAAGCATTATAGGAATATAGGCATATGTACAGAACTGAGATCCAAATGACTAGGGTGGCAAGAAAAGATGGCAACTTCTATGTACCTGTACCTACCCTGATTGGCATTTGTCATCAGGATCAGAGGTATCAGTGGTGTGAGCCCAAAGGTCTGAAAGGTGTCATGGCTTCTTTGCCTTCACCAGATCTTCAATGGATCCTTTGTTAAGCTCAACAAGGCTCCAACTAACATGCTGAGGACTGTAGAACCATATATTGCATGGGGATACCCAAATGTAAAGTCAGGAAATGAACTAATCTACAAGCGTGGTTATGGCAAAATCAATAAGGAATTTTGTTGATAGATAAAACTTTGTTCGATCTCTTGGAAAATATGACATCATCTGCATGGAGGATCAGATTCATGAGATTTATGGTGTTGGAAAACCCTTCAAAGAAGCAAATAACTTCCTGTGACCCTTCAAGTGGAATGAAGAAAAAGACAACCCATTTTGTGGAAGGTGTAAATGCTGGTAACAGGGAAGACCAGATCAACAGGCTTATTAGAAGAATGAACTAATATATCTACCATGATTAGTTTTGTAATCTGGTCAGTTAATAAACAGTGACTGCTTTCAAATTGACATAAAATAAAATTAAAAAAAAACAGCTTAAATTACACTTGGCTCCACCAAACTAACAAAAATTGAAAATAAACTGATAATATCTGCTGGCAATGGTGCAAGAAAATGAACATTCACATACAATACTCCAGGGAATATCAATTGTAAAAATAATTGAGCAGTTTTGCGGTATTTACTAAGAAGAATAAAAGTGTTGAAATCCTTTTTACCTAGTAAATGCACAAGAATTTATATTTGAGGTTGTTTATCAAAGCATTAATTATAATTTGAAAAAATGGTAAACGTATATAAATTCCTACTATGGGAAGAAGCTTGGCCAAATAAATTAGTAGACATATTCACAGCAGAATATTTCATAGTCTTCAAAAAGTATTTTTCAAGGAATATTTAATGATATGAGAAAATGTTCACAGAATAATGCTAAATTAAAAAGCATGACACGAAATAATACATTTAATCTTAATGATATGTGTGTGTATTGGTATGTGTTGTTGTGGTGTGTGTGTGTTTGGAGTGCAACCTTAGAGTCTGAATGATAGGACATACATCACTATGGTAACAGTGCTTTATTTCCAGATGACAAGAGTATCGTGAATTTTCTTCTCTTATTTATACTTTTCTGTATTTTCCAAATTCTTAATAATTAACATGTATTTCTTTATATTCTAAAAGAAGTAGAATTTTAAATAGTGAAATTCTGATTAAGCTGAATTACGTGACCAAAACGTCTAAATAGTTCTTTCATTAATCCTATTTCTTGTCTCCGTGCCAATATAATAATGTTCATTAGTAAAGCATCACCCAGATATATTTGACATGATCTAGTGGTTAATAGTGTACTTTCTAAGGTAATATAATTTCTATTTTTATCCTGTCTCAAAAGTTCTTGAATTAACTTCCATGATGACTTTAGGATATCCACATTAACACAGAGTGTTCTTTCTTTTCCGTTAGAACTACTTCTCCTGAATGAGAAACACCCATCATTTCCATATGAAGTCATCATATCACTTTTTCAAGACGCTTCTGAAATCTTTATCTAACTCTTTGGATCAAATTTTTAGGTTCAAATAGTTTATTATAGTCACTATGTGTGTTGCTTAAAGATACTAGAAGTCATTTTTTTTTCCTGGCTGTTTATTCCTGAAAAAGTGTGGGGGGCACCCTATTGGCTTTATTCTCTCTGTGGTGTCATGTATGTTCTCCAGAATATCTAGTTTTATACTGTTATTGGGCATTTTTTACCTGCATCTGAAATTACAGTTTTAAATCCTCTTCAACGGATTGGTGAGGTTAAGGTCAAACAAAATTTTTATCTTTGCTTCACTTGTTTATGCATTAATGTGTACAAAAGAGAATTTCATTGAGAACATACTGTGTGTCTGCCATGTAATCTCTGTCATGTATTTGGGATACAAATAAAAGACTGAGTCTTTTTTTTTTTTT
>RJWJ010025113.1:0-24116 GCA_004363605.1 Indri indri
TAGAGATTGAAACAAGATATTTGGAACAGTGTTTTATAATTTGGCAAGGTTCACTCAGTTGACACTTTTTTCTTAACCTGGACCTATAATAGAATAACATCTCTAAAGTGTAAAAAGAAAATCTTCAAAATAAATTAAATAGCACTTAGTACTGCCACCTTAGCCTTTTAAAGTTGCTCTTTAATTTATTTTTGCTTTGCTTATATAATTTGATTAAAACATGGTAAGTTGAAGAGACATGTCACACAAGTCTGGGATCCTGGAGATTCTGCACAGCCCTATTGTTTTAAAATCCACCAGTTTAGGCCAATTGGGGAACTTGCTTTGCTATTACCTGAGGAATCTGATAGTCCTGCTAACTTTAAGCAAAAAAGAAAAAGAAAGATAAAAAATGATAATGGTGAGAAGTAAAAGGAAAAAGAATATTGTTCATATTTTTCTTAAAATATCATTTAGATATTTATCATATTAGGATTTCTCTTTCAACTCAAGAGTTGCTCTAAGGAGTGTCAAAATTGTTACATGTTTAGAGATAGCAGCTGCGATAATTTTCTCTCAGGTCATATGATTGTGTTTCTAACCCTAGAGATAGTATTTGACCCACTTTACTGGTTCTCCCTGAACCCAGCTTGAATCACTTTGGAATCTCCGCGGTGCTATGCAGAGGATAAATTTTTTATATACCAAATTGAGTTAGCTTATTTAAAATAGACCTCAAGGAGACTGACATAGAATAAATGTCAAATGGTAAAGAGATTATTTTAATCATGTATCTCTTTTGTTATGCTAACAATACAGTCAGTAATTCAGCAAGACAAAAAAGTACGTATATTTCTTTCATAATAAACAAGAAAATTAGTAATGGCAATTATGGGTCTTTTTCTTTCTACAAATCACAAATAATCTTCTTTGGTTGTTTAAAAATACAAGAACATCTTATAAACATCAAGCATATAGGTACAAAATAGCTCACTATTTGTGGAAATATTATAAGTTTTATGTATTTATTAACCTTTGGTTAGATATTATCGGCCAAATGGGAGAGATCCCAGAAAGTTTCTAATATGAATTTATTTAGAAACACTACTGTGCTCTGTTTGTAAAGCTGCTCTATAAATCAAAGTATAAATCTATTTTTCCTTCTCAAAATTTACAAAATCAGTCTCAGTATCCTCTGAGTGTTTTCTCATATTTTCAGTATGTCAATTTTTCAACAAATTTTATGTGGTTTTGCATAACATAATAACAGATATAAACAAATATCAATAATAAGGAAAAATTAATCAGCCTGTATCTTAAAATAGACAAAGGAATCAAAGAAGAGGACAGAAAAAATAAGTAAAATCTTGTCTATAAATGCTAGAAGCAACAGCAAAAGCTGAAATGTTCCAAGTTAAGCCAGCCATTATATAATATTAAGGAAAGAATAATATCCCACTTGAATTTCAAATATCTTTAGGTGCTTTGGTATTTGCTATCACCTAATAAATAAATTAATTATGTCAGTACCTTGGCAAATGCTACCTGTTCTAGGATGGAAAACAAGAGACTTCAGAAATTACGGCCCATTCTCCGTGTGTTATTCATATGGTTCAATAGACATCTCTCTGCTATGATATTCTTTCCCCAAATTATGTAGATTTTCTACTTCTTCAAGACTTTATAAGATTCCTTGGAGGTTTTCCTTGTTTTCTCTCTAATCTTATACGCATTTCAAAGTCCTTAACTCTAAAGTTGATAGCACTTATATCTTAAAATATTGACTTGTTTAAAATGACATCATTAGTGTTTAGAATTACACCATTATTAAAAATAAAATTGTAAATATGAATAATTTTCAAGTGAAAAGAGTTTTATCAGAATCTATAATTGAGAATATAAAAAAGATGACAAAGATGTTGATGCCAGCAGATCAAATTTAAAAACTGCTGCTTGGACTTTATTTTCTCCTACCATATGAAGCTTTGATGGATCAAAGGCATATGGTATATATTAGAAAATGTATATCTGAAAACATTAATAATAATACATTTTAAATGACACAAAATAGAGACTCTGAAATGTAGTCAGCAGTCATTGCAAAACTGTTGGCATAATAAATGCAGATGCAAGATCTCGAACATGCAATTTTATTGATATATTTGCCTTAAATTTATGTTTTCATAAAAGTAATTCTAACTCTGATGTTTGCATACTTTACAGTGTTTTTTAAAGAGGTATTTAACAATTCTCATCTAAAATTAAATTAATATTTATTGTATTAGTATATATGTATGTATAACATCCATGTAATTATAATATATATGATACACACACACATGTGTATATCGTAAACATTTGCTAAAAAGATGAGAAAGTGAGAAACATGAAGGATTTACCAAAATTAAAAAAAAAAAAAAAAGAAACCAAAAACTTTGACAAGGTGGCTCAGTTTCCAAGGTAGTTAGGTGCTAACCTGACCTTAGAGCCCTTGTCTCATGCTGTGTTCTCAGTAGGTACTACTGGAAGATGTCTGTTCAGGATTATCCAAATCATCATTGAGAACCTAAGGCAAATCATACTTAGGTACAATTCCTTTCATTTCCAATTATATACCAATATACACATATCATTTCTTCAAGTGAAATCAAGTTAAATGAGTATTTTCAAAGACCTGGAAAAGAAATGAAATTATAAAATTACACTATAATATGTAAAGAGATTTTTTGGACATAGGAAAGTAACCCAATATTTTGCTTGGGTAAAGGCACTGAGGATTGAATTGTGTGTGTATGTCTCTGACTCCCAGGTTTCCTTTTGTTATCAATTGCAGTTAACTCATTCCTTCTAAAACCCTCTAAAACTGTTTACCTAGAAACAATAATGCCAAATTATAAGTCATTATGTCCATTCTTCTTATAGTATTATTACTAAGAATATATCTTTCCAAAAGGCATTTTGTGAATCCTATAGCAATGCAAATTTAGTGTTTTATGTGAGAAGATGCTGTCAGTAAATTAAAAACTAATATCTATTTATCTCTATATCAGTTTATGTCAGTGCATTTCTATGTATTATATACATATAAAGCAATACATATAGTGAGATTAAAGAACCAAAGAACTGAAGCATTGTTAAACTGTGTAATTAGAATGCAATACAGTGGACAACATACATATTTATCACCAAGATATTCCTCCATGCACTACAATATTTACTGTGCTTCAAAAGAAAGCCATTGTGGCTTTAAGTGGCTTATTGGTTTTAAGAAAGGGAAAAAAAAGGAAATCGACACAGAGTATGATTGCTATGAATTAAGACAAGCAATTTGAAGGCAATTATTTGGAAATTGTTTATATTTAATATATATCTTGTTTTCTCCAGTAAGGTTTGTTATTTACGATTCCTGCCTTTGACTATCTTAATTTATGTGAACTAATTTTCATAGCAGACATACTGACTTCATGTTCATATTTGCTGTTGTGGCTTTCTTTGTGGGATGACTTTTTAAAATATTTGGTCGTTTGCTACACTGTGAAAATGTAATGGATAATTATTCGCTCTACCCGTCCTGTTAGTAAGTATGTTAACATTTTTGTGTCCTATAATACCGTGTTTTTTTTGTTTGTTTGTTTCTCTAAAGAAATTCATAGTTTTTCCAAGGCAAGTTCTCTCCCATATTTCCATTGATATCTGCTCCTGATTTCTGTCCATGCCACATGATTCGGTTGTTCATGCTAAATAGGAAAACACTGTATTCTTCCTGACTGTTACGCCTTCTCTTTCCCTGATATCTCCTCTCTCTTTTCACATGTATTCAAATTAGGAGGAGGGGAATAGAAAGTTTAAGTGCTGCAGTATGTTCAATAATAGCTTATGTAGCATTGTTCCTTAGGTCACTCAAGGAATCTGCAAGGCCCTCTAATCCTTACAACATCCCCAAAGCTGGCTGGCAAATATGATTCTCTGCAGGTTTATACTTGGGAAAACAATTTGTTCAAGGTCAAGGACAGGAACAATTGCCAAAAAGTTCAGTCCTCCATGAATTATTTCTACAATGTGTTGTCCTCTATATTGAATACTATAAGATGACTATTTGAGGGCTACTGAATAACATTGTGATAATGAAGGTTCAGAAGGACTTATAATTTACATATTTTTTAAAGAGTTGGAAATGAACCAGATTATTTTTGCAAGTAATTCTCAAACCTAATGGGCCTAAAAACTTCTGTCGGCCTGCAAAATTGTATTAATTCTTAAAATTTTTTTCAAGTAGCACCAGGTGACTTTTCTTACCATCTTCAATTTCTTTCCCTTTCCTCTGGAGGTAAAATCATTGGCATATGCCTCCTGGAAAAAAATGTAATAACCTTGACTAATGGTTAATGAAATCCTTCTTGAATATTGGAGAGGTAGAGAAACGGAAAGCAGTTAGGAAATTTACTGATACAAGGGACTCACAGATTTGCAGAAATTTAGTATTATTTAGAATTTTGAAATTCTGAATATAGAAGCAGAATACTTTATAAAAATAATAATAAACTTTCACTTACTAAAAATTTACTATGTGTCAGGCGGGACTTTAGCATATAATATGATGTATTTCTTAGAAATACCCTAAGGTTGAACTGGATCTTTATTTCATAGGACACAAATCTGAGACACAGAGAGTTTATCTTCTCAGGGTCACCCTGCAAACATTACTTGTGCCATCAAAATGTATTTTAATATGTGGGACCTAGATTGTGTCTTTAATATTACTTTACACAGAATAACATTCTCTTCAATAGTAATATTGCCTTAAAAACATATATATCTTAAAGGAACTGAAGTCCTATAAATAATCTGATAATTTGGGCATATAAAGGTCATTTGAGGTGATCAATATTCATAATCCAAAAGTCTCACTATCTTAGCTATTATTGAATTTAAAATAAATCCATGTTGTTTTATAATTTAAAGTTGTCTGTAACTTGAATATTTTAGAGATCTTTGAACTTGAGCTTCCATTTAGAAATAGGGTCCTTTCTGCAGAAATTTCTGGTTATATTTCAGATAATGTTCTCTTAGACATGAAGATAAGCATTTACATTGCAAACAATGAGATTGTATTTATGAATGAATCAATGTGTCCTTTAAAGTGCTCCAAAACTCACTTGCAGTTCAGGAAAAAAAAAAAAAAAACACTTTTATACGGATATTCACCTAAGTATTAAGCAACATGTATTTGGCAAGCATCTGTTATGGATAAACTATGTACTAGGATCTGGATTCAGCATTGTTTATACACTAATTAAGATAATTTGGTCTCTTTTTAAAAATAAGCTCATGTGGTGTGATGAGGTCATGAAATTTCTAGTAAGAGTTACCACCATAAATAAATGATCTGAAATTCACTGAAAATGTTGTCCTGCTTGCATTGCCTTTGAAGATCATTGGGAAAACAACACCTAAACAACAATACACTGTTTCAGTACATGGAAGTTATTTTTTCTGGAGAATTAAGTCCTGGCCAATAGTTTTGGTATCCCTGGCTGGGAGACTACTCATTTCTTCAACTTTCTGGGGAACATGATTTAAAGAGCCCCATATAACAACAAGAGTTGATGGCTGCAACAACAGCTGTGCACTGAAGAGGTGTGGTAATTTCTAGTGCTAGCTATGTGATAAATTCATACTCTTCAAGTTCTCATGCATGAGTCTGTTATCTGGCACCCAACTCATTTATTTTATAATAATTCCATAGAGAAAAAAAGCTGAAGTTTTCGCATTCAGTCAGATCTTTGTTCAAATCTGGATCCAAACAGGTCTATTACTTACCAGGTATGAACAAGCCCCTTAATTTCTGGAAACCATGGTTACTGCAGACCCAAAGTGGTAATAATTACAATAATTACATCCAACACTTGTGGTTAAACAGCATCACCATCATTTACCACACAACTTTTAAGGCGTCAGCCCTCTGCTTGGTGTGAAAGATACACAAACAAGGAGAAAAGTGTAAGCTAAGTAGTTGAATGGTTTTGAAAACATGAACGGTTTTCCTGAGATAGTGAGGAGAGTTGATTCTTGAAAAACAGAGGTTTAAACTGTGCAGGTCCACTTATAGGTGGAGTTTTTTCAATAAAAGTTGCATCAAGTGTGTCTGCCTCTCCTGTTTCCCCTTCCGCCTCCTCCACCTCTTCTGCCTCTGCCACCCTTGAGACAGCAAGACCTCCTCTTCCTCCTCCTCCTAAGCCTACTCAATGTGAAGGCAAGAATGAAGTCATTTATGATGATCCATGTCCACCTGATGAATAGTAAATACATTTTATCTTCCTTATAATTTTCTTAATAATGTTTTCTTTTTTCTAGCTTTCTTTTTTCTAGCTTTCTTTATTGTAAGAACACAGTATATAATACAGAAAATATAGAAAATATGTGGTAATTGACTGTTTATGTTAATGGGAAGGCTTCTGGTTAACAGTAGACTATTAGTAGTTAAGTTTCTGGGGAATCAAAAGTTATATGGATTAATAAAATGTGGTATATGCATACCATGGAGTACTACTCCATAAAAAATGGGGAACTAATACCTCTCGTATTATCCTGGATGGATGTACTCATCATTAAATTGGTACTAATCGATCAATACTTACATGCACATATGAAAGTAACATTCATCTGGGATCAGGCAGGTGGGAGGGGAAAAGAGGAGAAGGGTAAATTCACACCTAATGGGTGCAGTGCGCGCTGTCTGGGGGATGGGTACGCTTGTAGCTTTGACTCAGGCGGTGCAAAGACAATTTATGTTACAAAAGCATTTATACCCCCATAGTATTCTGAAATTTAAAAAAAGTTATATGAGGATTTTTTTATTGCGTGATAAGTTGGTGCCCTCAGCACCTGTATTGTTCAAGGATCAACTATAATTGACTTCAGCTAAAATAAAGTGCATATAACAGTAGCAGAATCATGAAATCTTGGAGGGGCCCCCAAGGTCATGTTACTTAACCACTTACTCAAAGACGGTATTATCTTTATGATTCCCTTGACTGAAGTTTGAATTTCTGTTTATACTCTTCAATACAAGGGTATTTCAAAAGTAACCTTTAAAATGTATGGACTTTAGAGTCAAAGATTTACGTTCAATATTTTTCCTGGCCCATTACTAATTTTAAGATCTTGGTCCTATGGCTGAATCTCTGCCTCATGTTTTTCTTGTATGAAAGGGGGGATATTAATGAATATCTTTCCTACTTAACTAACAGGGTTATCATGTATCAGGTTATACATGTGAAATTCCTCTGCAAATGTTAAAACTCTGTGCAAATAAAAGTGAATGTTTTTGCTTTACTGTTGGCACTGGAAAGAAGCCAGTGTTTCAGAGAGGGTGATTTATTCACCATTCCCTTTAAAACAGCATATGCATTTTTATCTCCGTATTTCTTTGCTCATCCTTTTCACTGGCTAGACTCATACTCACTACTGTTGTCTACTAGTTCAAATCCTTTCCTTCTTCTTCCTGGAGGTCCAATTTCTTCATGAGATCTACATAAAAAGAATCAAAGAAACCTGCATTTCAATCCCATCTAAGACTTGATTAAGTTAACTTGTCTGAGCCTTGGTTGTCTTTCTTATAATGTGTGGAAAGTTATTTATATTATTATTACAAGGGATTAAATAAACACTAATATATTCAAATCACTGGCATGTAAATACAGCATTCTATGTGCTCTTTCTTTCTTCTCTACCCAAATCAACATTTTTCTCTGTCCTGTTATTTCCTAGAACATTGATTTTAAATACTGGTGGGCCTTTACTCTTAGGTTGCTGTATGCATATCTTTAATGTTTTCTAAGTTCCTTGAGGCCAGGAACTGTGTCTGATACATACTTCTATTCTTCAGCAGTTCTGAGCTGCTATGGGTTGGATATTTATGTCCCCTCAAAATTCATATGTTGAAACCTTAACCCCCAATGGAGATGTTATTAGAAAGTGGGGCCCTTGGGAGACAATTAGGTTATGAGTGTGGAGCCCCCATGATGGGATCACTGTCCTTATAAGAAGAGGATGAGAACTAGCCATCTCTATCTCTCCACCATGTACAGATACAATGAAAAGACAGTCGTTTGTATTCATGAAGAGGGCCTCCACCAGAATCCGGCCATGATGGCGTCATGATCTTGGACTTCCAGCCATCAGAACTGTGAAAAATAAATGTTTGTTGTCTAAGCCACCCAGTCGTTGGTATTCTGTTATAACAGCTTGATCTAAAACATGAACACAGTGTTCAATCAGTGAGAAAATGGCCAGTAAATCACTGATTTAGTAAGATTAACAATTTATTCTGGTCGTTGACTTGCAACTTGATTGAAATTAAGTGCACAGCGCTGACTTTATTCCCATAGTAAATTTAGGTTCTTCCTGCACCTAAGAAGACTATGTCACAAATTGAATTTTAGAGGCCATGTGACTTTTGTAGTGGTGAGCCCCAAGTAATGAGAGAAGCCTGAGCATTAAGGTGAGACCATTGCATTCGTTGTCCTGAGGACACAGGAACATTTAGATAAAAGAAGGGAAATGACAATTGAAAGTTGTCAGACCTCTCACCTGAAGAGGAAGTATCTATAGGAGTATCCAGAGCAAACTTAGGCTTCCATCACTGTGACTTGGCAATCACCAGTGTGATATAAATATAATAATGGCTTGCTCTTCTGTAGGGCAACCCAGTTGGCTGAGTTTAACCCATCCTTAAAAGGCATTTAACTTTAAACTGTATATGAGGTGAAAACCTTTGTTATCAATGAATCACTTACTGTCTCAATGACCGTGTCCTTCTGCCCCGATTTATCCATGGCAGTGCTGTCCATCTTAAATATAAGAGGCTAAAGTGCATACACCAGCTCTCTGGAATTCTATTTGATTATTTGTACCTAGCAAGGGCTTTGCACTTGGATGCTGCTTAAGTGCTAAGGATGGAGTATCCAGAGTGAATGCTGATTTTAAACAAAGGACCTAAAAAGACTTTATTTCTTGGTACCGTAATCCTAAAAAGAAATTCTGGTGGAACATTTCTTGAAGATAATTTCCACTGACAAGAAACAGATCAAAGATAGAAGAAATGTCTTCCCGTGCTCTCTGGAGAAATGCTGAAAGTGATCGTGCAGCACTTACAGCTGCTGAAAACAGATTAGAAAGTTAAAGGGCTTGCTACCAAACCTGATTTCATTAAAAAGCCTGTGCTTTATTAATCTTGTTGTCTGTTATTGTTTAAGTCAGAAGCCACATAGTGGAAGGGTGAGAAAGAGAGAGCAGTTAAATAGAAGGGGCTTTTAAACTCTCTCTGGAATCACTATGGAAACCTTCGTCTTGGCCAATTGGGGGGCATTAGTGTCCACACACATATGTAGCTGTTCCTATTGCACTTTATTCATCTGAAATGTCCCTGAAATATGTAACATACATATCAACTAATATGATGTATCTATGTGATGTTAATATAATGTAACGCTTTCCTTAAAATAATAGATAATTGCATAACACAAGAAGAAATACATAACTGGATATGATTTTGACTCCAAGGTAAATATATTATTAATCTTGCATGCATTAACTTTATTGAATGCACAGTGGCAGACACTTGGGTTCCATGATGATCCATAAGAAAAATGAGAAAAACCCCCTCTGGACCACTTGGCCTACTGACTACAAATGCTTCTCCAAATGTCTCAATCTATAACTGGAAAGAAAAAGCAGAAAATAACACTGGTCTATAGACTATCTGTGGATAATGTAGTAGTTCTTAATCAGGGTATCCGAAAGATGTCCTAGGAAATTTTTTCAAAGCACACCAGCTTAGATTCCTCTCTGATTCAGTTAGTTTGGCTCGAGTGAGTTAGGATTACATATTTTGAAAACACTCTCCTAAGTGATTTTAATATGTACAACAATGTAAGAAATATGGCAGTAATATAATGTTTCTTCTGTGTATTACAGACAAACATTTAGCTTCTCTATTAGTGCCTTATCTACAGATATCTTGTACTTCTATTACTCGAATTCAAGGCTTAGGTTCTCCAGTACACTAAAGTTCTTCTTGTGTATTAGAGAAATTCTCTGGTAATGGAATAGCCTTGTTTAATTTTCTATCTGGTGAATTTTGTAAATACCATGAAAGATGCAATCATGTATTTTAATTATCAAGTTGCATTATATCTAGGACAAGAGAGGGCAACTTTGTATACTTTGTATAAAAATTGGGAGTACTCTTATGGCTTAACAAAGTAAATCGACTATTCTGTAATTTAAATGTACAGTTTAACAACATCAGAACAAGATTTACTTTGTGGCCTAGACATATGTCTTTTGCAAGTAACTTGAGGGGGACAGCTTTACCGTGTGCCATTTCTGAAAATCTGTCACTGACTTCTAGTTCCTATCATTATAAATTCATTCTTCAAGTATATACATAGGTATATGTACATATGTAGATTTGTTACAACAAGTTGGGTCACCAAATTGTGGGGACTAGCAAGTCAGATTTGTAGGACAGGCTCACAGGCTGAAATTGGGAGGCCAGAGTTGATGTTGCAGTCTTGAGGTAACATTTCTTCTTCTTTGGGAAACCTCAAGTTTTGGCCCTAAGGTCTTTCAATTGATTGGATGAAGTCCAGCCACATTACTGAGAGTAGTCTCCCTTACTTAAGGTCAACTGATTGTAGATGTTAACTATATCTATAAAAGGCCTTCATAGCAACACCTAGATAAGTCACTGGGTACTATAGCCCAGCGAACTTGACACGTAAAACTAACAATTGCACCTGTTGATACATATAAATAAGAGAATAAAACAGATGATATGTATTGACCTTTTGTTATGAAAAATTTCAAACATATACACAAATAGAATAGTATTAATGTAATCTATCACATCGATAGGCTAAAAAGGAAAAATCATACATTCATATCAATAGACGCAGAAAAAGCATTTGACAAAGTCAAACACCTATTTATGATAAGAGATATCTCAGTGTTCTAAGAATAGAGGGGTATGTCCTCAACTTGATAAAGACTATTTACAAAACACTTACAGTAAACATACTTATTACTAAGAAACTGAAAGTTTTCCTACTAAGATCAGATAAAATGCAAGGATGTTCCCTCTCACCATTCCTTTTCAACATCATACTGGCAGTCCTAGTCAATGTAATAAGACAAGAAAACTAAAAGAAAAATACATACAGATAGGGGAGAAAGAAATAAAACTGCCTTTGGTCACAAATAGCATGATCATTTATGTAGAAAATCTAGAAGAATCATCAACAACAACAACAAAGTACCCTGCTGGAACTAAGAAGTGCTTATAGCAAGTTTGCAGAATACAAGATTAATATAAAAAGTCAATCACTTTCTTGTATACCAGAAATGGACAAGTGGAATTCAAAATTAAACACATAATACCATTTACATTAACATTCCCCCAAAATGAAATACTTAGGTATAAATCTGACAAAATATATAGATACATGATCTATCTATATGAGGGAAATTACAAAACTCTCACAATAGAAATTAAAGAAGAATAAAATAAATGCATACAATTATGATTTGTCAATTAAAAATAATACAAATAAATAAATGGGGAGAAACTCCATGTTCATGGAGAGGAAGACTCAATATTTTTAAGATGTTAGTTCTTGACAACTTGATCAATAGATTCAATGCAATTACAACCAATATCCCAGCAAGTTATTTTGTGGATATTGATAAACTGATTCTAAAATTTGTATGAAGAGAAAAAGACTCAGAATAGCCAACACAATATTGAAAGAAAATTGAAGAACTAACACTATAAGACTTCAAGGTTTACTATAAAGGTACAGTAATTAAGGCAGTGTGGTGTTGGAGAAGAATAGACAAATAGGTCAATGGAACAGAAAAGAGAGCCCAGAAATAGACTCACATGGATATAGCCAACTGATCTTTGACCGAGGAGCAAAAGTGATACAGTGGAGCAAAGATAGTCCTTTAAGCAAATGGTGATAGAACAACACACACGCACACAAAAATGACACTGGACTCAGACCTTATACCTTTCACAAAAATTAACTTGAAATGAATCACATATCTAAATGTAAAATGCAAAACTATAAAACTTCTAGAAGATAACATATGAGAAAACCTAGATAACCTTGGGTATGATGATGACTTCTTAGATACAACATCAAAAGCACAATCTAAGAAAGAATAATTGATATGCTTTATTAAAAGTAAAAACTTTTGCTCTGTAAAACTGATTTCCAGAGATTGAGGATACTAGCCACGGACTGTGATAAAATATTTGCAAAAGACCCATATGATGCGGGACTAATATCTAAAATATAAAAAGAACTCTTAAAACTCAATAATGAGAACACAAACAAGCCATTAAAAATGGGCCAAAGACCTAGAGAGACATCTCATCAGAGAATATATACAGATGGCAAATAAGCACATGGAAAGATTTTCCACATCATATGCCATCAGGGAAGTGCAAATTAAAACAACAATGAGAAACTACTACACACCTATTAGAATGGGCAAAATTCAGAGCTCCGACAGCACCAAATGCTGACAAGGATGTGGAACAACAGCAACTCTCATTCACTGCTGTTGGAAACTCTAAGTGGTACTTTGGAAACCACTTTGGAAGACAATGTGGCAATTTCCTACAAAACTAAACATACTCTTTCCAGAGAGCCAGCAATCATGCTCCTTGGTACCTACTCAGAAGAGTTGAAAACTATGTCCACACAAAAACCTGCACACAGAATAAAGCACTTTCTAGCAGCTTTATTCATAATTGCCAAAATTTGGAAGTAACCAAGATGTCCTTCTGTAAGCAAACGGATAAACTGTGGCATATCCAGATATGGAACATTATTGGCCATTAAGAAGAAATGAACTATCAAGCTCTGAAAAGACATGGAGGAAACTTAAATGCATATTACTAAGTGAAAGAAGCCAATCTGAAAAGGAAATACATTGTATGATTGCATCTACATGACATTTTGGAAAAGGCAAAACTAAGGAAACAATAAAAATATTAGTGGTTGCCAGGAGTTAGTCGGGGAGGGAGAGATGAACTGGGGGAGCACAGAAGATTTTTAGAAAATAGTCTTTATGATACTATAATGGTGGATACATATCATTATGTATTTGTCCAAACTCATGGAATATACCACCAAGAGAGAACCCTAATGTAAACTGTGGGCTTTGAGTGGTAATGACCTCAATGTAGGCTCGTAAATTGTAACAACATACCAATGTGGTGAAGGATGTTGATAATGGGGGAAGCTCTGCTTGTGGTGGGGCAGGGAGTATATGGGAAATACCTGTACCTTTCTTTCCATTTTGCTGTGAACCTAAAACTGCTGTAACAAAATGAAGTTTTTGAAACAGTTACAAAAATGAATAATATAATGGAATTCCATATACCCTCACTTTGTTCCAATAGTTATCAACTCATAGAAAATCTTATTTCATTTGTAATCCCAATCCATTTTTCCCTGCCCAATGATTTGAGTTGAGCCCTAGACACCATGTTATTTCACTCATTATACTTGAAGGCTTATGGCTCTTCTAAATAGTATATAATATTTTTATATATATATAATAATATAACTAAAATTTCATTTTACACCTAAAAATAAAACTGTTAATAATTCTTCAGTGCCATAAAATGCCCAAGAACTGTGTATATTTGACAGAAAAAATGGAAAAGAGATAATTTGGAGATTGCTGCATTACTCAAAATGAGAGGCTAGGAGTTCACAATTCAATAGAAACACCTGAAAATTAAGGGGTAGAGTGATTTGTGTAGGAAAAAATGGAGGCTACAAACACAAAGGGGTTGGCAGGAGAATTTTCTATTTTTTTTTATTTCTATACAGTTGGTTAGATATATAACATTCTAAGATACTCAGGAAAACTTTAACAAATTCCACTTTTATTATCAATTTTATAAAAAAAAATACTTCTTACCTTCTCTAGAAAATTCCACTAGAAATATAGAGAAGTTACTTGTTGAGAGCCAACTAGTTTTGAAGCTCTATGGAGGAAAAGACTGAGAATTTGTTCCCTCTGAAACATGTGCCTAACACAGACTTTGGCACATAACAGGAGGTCAGTAAATACTTGCTCTTAAAATATATAAAAAAATTAGTTGGCATAAACTGTAAGGAAATATCTTTACAGAGAGTTACTTAGCTTTATATTAGAGTAGAAAGGAAGCTTTAATGTTACTCTTCATGTCAGCGATTTGAAGGCCAGGGCCAGGAGGGAGGAGTAGGAAGGATGAGTGTGAGGCTATCAGAACCATCTCTGGGGCCTTAATAACATACATCTACTCTGTCCCCACCAGAATTTAGGGTTCAGAATTTTCAGGATGAAGGGAGACAGTTGTATTTTGAAAATAAAGCTACCTAAGTAATTCTATTAATAGTGAGCTCCTTCCTAGGAAGGAAAAGTAAACTCCGGCCTACTTTAGATGTTACCATGAAAACAAAAACTTTCTGTTCACAGTGTTTTTTGGCCCCCTTCTCTAGATTCCATTATGATACCACTCTCTGATCACAATTATCTAAAGCCTGGAGGAGAAAGACATTACATTTACTTTTTTTTCCGTTTAATGTGGTTCCTGGCCAGTTCCCCAAAAGTATGTATTTGTTACCTGAGGGTAGGGGTAGGGTGAAGAAACCACTTGGTATTGTCCTGGTTATTGAGAAGGGTCGCTCTTATTGTGTGTGTTTGTTTTCACTTGAATATGGCTAATATTTGGAGCTGCTCCTAAATTCCTGAATAAAAGGATAGACAAAGTGTTAGGGTACAACAGTGAAGAAAATGTTATTCTAAAAGTAGTAAGCAAATGTACATTTGCATAATTATATCTATATCATGATGTAGCTATGTATACCAGAAAAACTGAAGACTATTATAACCCGTGAAAATAAAAATGATGCTACTATTTCTATGACATAGTCCCACTTCTGCCTTTCGCTAATGGAGTTAAATAAGCACAGGATAGGCAAGGGTTAATTTTTTAAAATGTTTCAAAGAGGATTTTTCTACTTTAATAATAGAAATCTAAATATATGTTTTTGCTTTTGCACACTAAACATAATTATATCTTCTCTTTATCTGCAAATGCCTGAGAAAGGTGAACATTTTGAAAGGGAACCATAAAACATCAAACAGAAAATGATTTTTTGTTTCCTAGCAGGGAAATAATTTCAAGCTAGCTTTCACATGGAACTCTTTCTTCCCTAAATCACAGAGGCAGAATATGTAGCTATGATCACCATGCAGAGCAGAAATAAGCAAGATAATTGGGACCTAAAGGTCAGATGGTGTCAGAGTTACCACTGAAGCCCATGAAACAGAGCCCTCTCTTAGAAGTTGTTGGAATGGAGGAAGGAAGTTAATACTTAAGGAGAAGTTACCATGTGCTAGGACTTACTTATTGGTACTGCACAGATTCCACTACCTTTTGAGAGGTGGGGAACTGGGGGTTGAGAGTAAGAAATGAGAGACCAGTGAAAAGTTTCTTCCACAGCAACAAGGAGGACAAGTGTGTGAAGAGAAGTGGGCAAGGTTTACACAGGCATCAGGTACTGTATTCCTACAGGAATACAGCAGGTCTTGTCTCCCGGGCTCAAAGACATAGTAGCGTAAGGATATAGGTAAATATGCAAAATGGGTTAAAAGCAAAGAACCAATATAAGAACCAAATTCAAGCAGATATAAATGTACAAATCTTCGTAATTTAGACAAAAGACCTGAATAATAATGAGGTTTGAGGGAGAATCTGTGGTCTGCAATAGAGTTATTATATTACGGCCAAGAGGAACAGTAGAATATATCAGTAGGAATAAAAAGAAGAGCTAGGTAGTATTGAACACATAGTGTTCTAAGAATTTTATATATATTATCTTATTCTCACAAAAGTCCTATAAGAAATTTTCCCTCTATTACAAATAAAGAAATTAAAGAATATAAATAAAGAAGATCAGATCTAGGAATGAGTCTTGGGCTCTATCAGACCATGGCTAGATGATTTAATATAAATAATCCATATCCATTAGAATTGGCGCTTCCATGAAAATCACTCAGCAGAGATTGGAATGAAATTTCCTTTAGGGCAAGGGCCATGGCGACTTCATTATCACTCCAGGTCTTCTGGGACATATTAAGTGTTCAGTAATGGCTGTTGAATGAAAGCATTCTATATGTTCATTTAGCCATTTAGGGAGCATGCGTATTACTTTCTACAGTTTTGTTTGGCTTTTCTGAAACCCTTTGCATTTCTAACATCCCAATTATATCCCTTACATGTTTTCTTGACACAAGGGGAACATTCCCTTTATTTTTTTTATTTCAGCATATTACCTGGGTACAAATGTGTAGGTTACATATATTGCCTTTGCCACACTCGAGTCAGATCTTCAAACGTGTGTATTCCCCAATGATGTGCACTCCTGTAATCCAGAAATAATTTGAAACAGCTCATACATATTTAACCTTATGGGTCTAGTAATTAAACAGACATCAGTAGAAAGAACATTAGACTGAAAGTCAAAAAACCTGGATTAGAGGCTTCTTTCTTGTGAGCAAATAATTTAATCACGCTAACACCAGATTTTCTCTATTATAAAGGGGGAAGTTAGGCTATGCACAGTGGCAATATGACTTCACAGTGACCTCTAGGGGGGGTTATTCCTGTGTTTTGTAGTCCCTGTGTATACTTCACAACTCTGTGCAAAGCCCTGACTCATCTAGGGCCCTCTTTTTCCTATAGCTATTGTGGTCACCCAGAACTGACAATAGATCAACTCATCCTCTAGCAGATGTGTCCTGTGCTGAATTTTAATGAAGGGACAAAAATTGCTTTATGCCAAAAGCTTTAATTTATAAACTCTCCCTTCTGATGGATTTTGAAAACACCTACTTTGTTTCCAGGGCATGGTAAAAGTAGACCTAGATAATTTGGTTTTGCTAATATCAAGCTTATATCAGGATGTGGCAGTTCATTTTTGTGACTAAGAGCATACTTTATGTGCATAAAATATATATGATGCCCATGTAAATGATTGCAGAGAGATGTGTTCAATAAACGGATATTAACTGAATATTTTCTAAATGCCCGTGGGAATCTAAAAAGAGAAACAGTGCTTCTAGCTAGTGGTATTGCGGTATTTTTTCTAGAGGAAAAACCATTGATTGGATATTTAAAAATTCACACTAGTAAAACCAGTACTAAAAAATTGATAAGTATTTTTACTAATATCCATAATAAAATTCTCCCTGAACTTTCTTAAGAAAGGAGTAAAAATGATAGCACTTAAATTATTTGTGATATTTTAGTAGCAGCCAGAAGTTAATTTGAATTGCTGTGAGTAGAGAATTTAAGGAATGATCCTACTATTCTACAAAACACAGTTTGTTCAAAAAATGTGAATATACCCCAATTAGTCTATTGCTAAGTAGACAAGTATATGTGTCCAAATATACTTATGAAAACAAATTATGTATGTACAATATATACTTAGATATACATATGAAAAGTTTATCTAAAAATTCTGGAATCTAATAAAGTTTTATATTTAATCGTATTTCTTACTACATTCAGCAGATTTTCCACTTGATAATCCTCATGGAAGTTTTATTTCGACTCTATCTAATTCTACTGAAAACATCCTTAGTTACCGTAGGCAGTGTGATAGTTAATTTTGTATCAACTCGGCTGGCTCATGGTGCCCAAATATTTGGTCAAACATTATTTAGGATGTTTCTGTGAAGGTATTTTTTGGGTGAGATTAATATTCAAATTGAACTTGAGTAAAGCAGATTGCCCTCCCTAATGTGCGTGGGTCTCACCCAATCAGTCGAAGTCCCAAATAATGCAAACACCTCCCCTGAGGGAGAGAAAATTCTGCCAGCAGACTGCTGTCTGATTCAAACTGAAACTTTTCTCTGAGTCGCCTGCCTGCTTGCCTTCCCACCAGATTTTGGGCTCCCGAAAACTCTGCAGTCACATGCGCCAATCTTTAAAGTACATATCTTTCAATATATACACACATCCTATTGGTCCTTTTTCTCTGGAGAACCCTAAACAGTCAATAACTGGAAAGCTTGGGGATTCTCTTGTTTCTTCTGCTGATCTTCTGATCTAGAATGAATGAGCTTCTTGAATAAGCTCAACCTGGATAAGCTTGAGGGCTGGGGGAATGAGCTCAACCTGGGTAATCTTGAGGGCTGGGAGAATGAGCTGGACCTGGGTGAGCCCGAGGGCTGGGAGAATGAGCTAGAGATGGGTAAGTTTGAGGGCTGGGAGAAAGAGCTGGACCTGGGTGAGCCCGAGGGCTGGGAGAATGAGCTGGACCTGGGTGAGCCCGAGGGCTGGGAGAATGAGCTGGACCTGGGTGAGCCCGAGGGCTGGGAGAATGAGCTGGACCTGGGTGAGCCCGAGGGCTGGGAGAATGAGCTGGACCTGGGTGAGCCCGAGGGCTGGGAGAATGAACTCTACCTGGGTGAGCCTAAGGGCTGGGAGAATGAGCTCTACCTGGGTAAGCCTAAGGGCTGGGAGAATGAGCTGGACCTGGGTGAGCCCGAGGGCTGGGAGAATGAACTCTAACTGGGTAAGCCTGAGGGCTGAGAGAATGAACTCTACCTGGGTAAGCCTAAGGGCTGGGAGAATGAGATCTACCTGGGTAAGCCTAAGGGCTGGGAGAAGGAGCTGGACCTGGGTGAGCCTAAGGGCTGGGAGAATGAGCTCTACCTGGGTGAGCCTAAGGGCTGGGAGAATGAGCTGGACCTGGGTGAGCCTAAGGGCTGGGAGAATGAGCTGGACCTGGGTGAGCCTAAGGGCTGGGAGAATGAGCTGGACCTGGGTGAGCCTAAGGGCTGGGAGAATGAGCTCTACCTGGGTGAGCCTAAGGGCTGGGAGAATGAGCTCTACCTGGGTGAGCCCAAGGGCTGGGAGAATGAGCTGGACCTGGATGAGCCCGAGGGCTGGGAGAAGGAGCTGGACCTGGGTGAGCCTAAGGGCTGGGAGAATGAACTCTACCTGGGTAAGCCTAAGGGCTGGAAGAATGAGCTGGACCTGGGTGAGCCTAAGGGTTGGGAGAATGAGCTGGACCTGGATGAGCCCGAGGACTGGGAGAATGAACTCTACCTGGGTAAGCCTAAGGGCTGGGAGAATGAGCTCTACCTGGGTAAGCCTAAGGGCTGGGAGAATGAGCTCTACCTGGGTAAGCCCGAGGGCTGGGAGAATGAGCTGGACCTGGGTGAGCCCGAGGGCTGGGAGAATGAGCTGGACCTGGGTGAGCCTAAGGGCTGGGAGAATGAGCTGGACCTGGGTGAGCCCGAGGACTGGGAGAATGAGCTGGACCTGGGTGAACCCAAGGGCTGGGAGAATGGCCGAGCAATGGATTTGCTTCCCAGAATCCTCAGGACCCAGGCTCATTTAGTGAGTGAACTTCCACATTTCTGCAGTCCGTGATGCCTTCCAGAAGAGAAGAAGAGAAGAGACAGTGTGGATATGTGAGTACATGATTTAATATCTGTGTTGACTTGACTACAGTAGGAAGCGGAAAATAAACAAGAAAGTAGAAATTGTGTTGTACCTAAACGGCATTCACCTCTATTATAATACTACTTTCTGAGCCACGGTTTCTACCACACACTTCTCTGGACCATCCTCCAAGGTCAAGCCAGCTGGACCACACGTGTGGCTATACTTCTTACTGCTATATAGCTCATTTAAATTTGGTTACAGTTTCTCTAATTATTATTTTTTTCTTTCTTGATGCTTCTCTTATTATAATGTCACTTCTCACTACCAAATAAAGCCAAACTTCCATGTCACAGCAAGAAGGTATAATGAATATTTGATTCTTGTTTTCCTAAAACATTCTTGGCTGCTTTCATTCTTGTGGGTTAAATAACACAAACCTTTCACAATTCTGCCTGTGTTCTCTACTTGTTTTCTTTCTTTCTATCCCTGGCTTGACTGAACTGTTCAGCTACTGATAACAAGCTTAGTATCTTTTTTTATTCTGCTGGCTAACTTTGATGCCTTTTCTTCCTTTTATATGGTAGAATATTCTACCTTCTGATTAATATTTCCCAGTCAATATATCTTTCACCACAGTCTTCCCAAAATATTGGCTTTACTGGGAATTATAATCATTAATTCATCCTTTGTTACCTTTCTGACTCTCTCTAGCTAGTGAGATACTACTTGTAGAATACCTGAATAGAGCATCTATTTACTTCCACTGCATAAAAATCTAACAATTAAAAGAAAAAAACATGAAATATATATGATTTCATTAATATTTCCTTTACATAAGATTAACTTTAAGGAACATTTACATTTATCTTTAACAGTAGGTGAAGTATCTGCCTACTTGTGTGCCCATAATGAGGCAAGACCGCTAGAGATGACAAGGCTGGCAGCTTATGAAAGTCAACTTTGAGCACTGAGCCTTGCTTATAGAAAAGTTCCCTTCCTTCTTCCCTCCTTTCTTTCTTGCCTTTTTGTTTTCTTTCCATCTTTTCTCCTAGCTGTTCTTTTGTTCTGGCTCTATCCCCTCACCTCCTGTTCTGTTTCTGGAGTTATCCGGTTCCTGACATTTTGTTTCTCTCTCTCTCTCTTTTTTTCCCTCGGATACTTCTCTCCCCTTGTAACTGGGAAAAAAGTAGCTTCTTTGGTTTTAAACCTTGTGCACTCTCTTAGGTATGACTTATAAGCTTTGCGACTGCTCTTCCAGATAACCACTGCAGGTGACCTCAGGAGATTATAAATTCTTTGAAGACAGTACTCTCAAGACAGCATTTTGTTTTACAATGTATGCTCTGAAGATCTTCTAGGTATAGATTAAACGTGAAACAGATATTTTCCACCCTTTCCTTTAAAACACACTTCTGTTGTGGGTGTTCTCCCCCAAAATGTCTGCTCATCACTTATTGTATTGATTTTAGAGCTGTTAAGAGAGTCCTTTATTTCCAAAGTCTTCACATTCTTCAGGGAAGTAAGTGTGTTTCTTATCTTCCATGTCATAGGCAGTTAATTCCTTTGATCACCTTCCACTTGTCAGTGTCAATAATGTGATAACTTCCTTGATGCTCTTATCCAGACTTTATATACACACACACACACACACACACACACTCTTTTTGTGTATCTTATTCTTTCTCTCTTGATTGTTCAATTACCATGTTCCTTATCTGAAGCTAAATCTTTTCTTCCACTTTAATTGTCTACCAATACGTCTAAGATAGTTTGCCTCACTGTGGTGACTTCACATTCAACAGTGGTATCAGAGAGACAGTTTCCAATCTGTTATCTGTGAATATCATTAGTGTGGTGTTATTTACACCCTCTTTTAGCTCACTAATGAAGATGCTCAGAAGATTGCACCATGCATCAATCGTCTACAGACAACACATGGTAAGTTGCCATTCTTCATTATCTTTCATTTTTGGTCCTGAAACTATATCGTAGCTTCTTTACCAGCTGTATCTAAACTTGCAAAGCCAAGGTCCTTGAGGTGAGTATACTTACGTTAAGCCATTCCATATATATTTCTTAATTTTATAAGAACAGAATTTTCTATGTATTGAACAGGATTTTTCTTCATGATTCAATGATCATTATGTTTTAAAATAATATTAGTCGAACTTCAGGAGTTGCTTGCCTGGTTGCAGTGGGTTTGTTTGCATGGCATGTGAATTGTGTGGGCATTGCAAACACACAGGCAGAATTTCATTGTTTGTGCTCCTGCCCACAGGATGAATGATACTATACTCACAAGCCACTATTCTTTTACACCTCTGGGCCTTTGCAATTTTATTCTTTTTGCTTCATCTGACACTCTCTCCTTTGCACTTGCCAAATTCCTTTCTACTTAGCTCTCTAACTTCTCCAGTTCCCCCAGACAATTATTGGTTCTTTGTGAATTCAAATTTCACCTATATTTCAATTATAACTTGATTACCACAGTTGTCATGTAATAGTGTACCTCTTTTTATTTACATATCTATCATCACTCTGGGCTACGAACATCTGTGGGCAGAAATCTTGTCATATTTGTGTTTATTCCTTGGTGTTCAGTGTATAGTAGGCACTTAGTAAATGTCTGCTGGCTGAATGAATGAATTAATGGACTGCTTATAGGGACATCAATAAAGTCTTTGAGTAAATCAACTTTTTATAAGCAAGTCACATCAAAATGGCCCTCCTCCAAATTTGTACTCTCTATTAACACTTTATTCAAGAATGCCAAGTTACCTTTGCTTCTGTATTTAGATTCAGTGCTTTTAATTGTTCATAAAAGAGCAAATAATGCATAATCAATTACTGTTATTATTTTGATCAGAGACTCCTAGATAGTGATTTTTTATTTATGAATGAAAAACAAATGTCAAGAGAATGCCATATAAGCATATTTTTAAAATGTTCATATATTCTGTTTTCGATAAAATGTGAAATTGATCTCCACTACAGAATAGATTCACACTATTCGAATCTGCAGGTACTGCGCTGATGTTTAGTTGATAACCTTTGGATATTTTTCATCCGGGGTTTTCCAATATAAATTAAGTTGCATTCAGTAGACAGCGTTCGTTAGTATGTATCAATCAAGTTGAGAAAGTATTTTAACACAAAAGTAAAAAGAATGCTTTTTTTTAAGTTAACCAGAAATGAATGAGATTTTTTTTTAATGTTATGTATTCTATATGCTCTGCTTATTTTAATTTACAGGTTGGCATCGTTTTATATACCAGGTGCATTCCTGTAGGAAAAAATATTAGGAAAGACAGGATTAACATTATTTCTCTATATTAGACATCATGCGGATTCCCTGAGGTCAGAGAGATACATAACTTTTGCTTGAATCTTTAATTTTAGGGATTATGGAAAATCTCAGTATTTATTACTCATGCCAACTTTACTAAAAAATTGAAGAACTATAAGGAAATAGTAGCAAGTTGGGGGTTGCTTGGAAATAGGCACATTCTATAAATTATAACCCTACATCATACCCACCTCCCACCACCATCAATATATCTGAAATTTAAAATCCAAGTTAAAACTATGTGATCTTAGCTATGAAAACTCATCTTCAAGTCAAGCCTACCAGCCTCCCCTTCCTGTCATTATCCTCTTAGAGCCAGGACACCATCAACACTATCACCTAATACAGTGTGTATTCTTTCCTCTAGCGCTCCAATTCACTTTTCTCTCTAGCTCACTTTGTTTTCTCCTTGCTGTTTAAAATAGCTGAATCCTAACTCCTTCTGCGGTTAAGGGTACCTGGGATTTGTTTTAATCTGGTATGGTAAGTAAGGCACACAGACACAGAAATGTCACGAAGGAAGAAGGTTTTATATTCACAGATCCCTGGAAACAGGCACAGCCCATCATGCAGGGACACCCACGGAAGTCCCAGGTGTATTTAAGAAACAGAACAAGAGAGGGGAAATGTGTACAGGAGCCTTTATAGTGTTTTACGCTGAAGGAAGGAAGAGGCAGGATAAGCAGCTTTGAGATTGGCTAGTTTGCATAATTTCAGTGGGCTCTGGGGCAGTTCCTGCTTGTCTGATACCTAGCCCTGGAGTGATTAGGGAAGGGGGCTAGTGGCCTGTTGTGCAAGAGCACTGTGAGAGTTGGATAAAGAAAGTGGTTGGGGATAAGGGCTCTGGATTGATTGGTTTGCATATGAAAGACACACTTCTAGGCAAGTTTTTTGCTATTTCAATCCATTAGCTATTCCTGGGAGGGGCAGTCTCTGCAGGGTCAGAAAGGCCCTAGGATATCAAGACATTGAATATAGAAACTAGCAAATGTTATTACATCTTTCCTTGTCCAGTACGGAGCAATCTGGTCCTGTCTTCAACTAGAAGCATTGAAAAATAGAATTTTTTTTTTTTTCAAACCAACACATCTATTTTGTTGTAAAGTAACTCAAGGCAATTATGCTGTACATAATAATTAGTAGCCTTTTGTTGTTTTATATTTTAGTAAATATCGGTAACGTCTTTGAAGGCACTGTATTTTTTTCCTACTATCTCACTTCAAGGTTAAAATGAAAGCAAGTTTATATAATATACAA
>RJWJ010025114.1:0-24213 GCA_004363605.1 Indri indri
GGTCCTAAAATTGGATGATCAAAGAGAAATGCAAATTTTCCTACCTGACTTCAAAACTCAGTAAAATGACAGTGTGGTACTGGCATAAGCATTAAAAACCAGATTAATGCAAAAGAAGAAAGTTCGGAAACAGACCTATGCTTAAAACAGTCATTTGATTTTTGACTAAAACACCAAAGTAATCTAATGAAAAAGAAAATCTGTTTCACAAATGGTACTGCTAGAATAGTGGATATCCATAAAGAAAAGAAAAAAAAAACCCAACCCCCATCTCACACCATTCACAAAAATTAATTTGAGATGGATGGATGACCTAAACATAAAACGGAAAACAAAGCTTTTAGAGGAAACCATATAATAATATCTTCATGACTTGTTGATAGGCAAAGGTTTCTTTCTTAGGTTAGAGAAAACAATAAACAAAATTGATTAGATTTCATTGCTATTAAAATCCTCTGCACATCAAAGGACATCATGAAGAAAATAGATAAGCCACAGAATAAGAGCAAATATTCACAAAACATACCTGACAAAAAGAAAGACTAATAACCAGAATATGTAACGAACTTGTAAAATTCAGTAAAACAAGCAACCCAACATAAAAATTGTCAAAAGATGTGAATACTTTACAAAAATATGCAAATGGCCAATAAGCACATGAAAAAAGTACTCAAACTGGATATCCGCACGCAAAAATACGAATCTATACACAGACCTTACACCCCTCATAAAAATTCACTCAAAATGGATCATAGACATAAACATAAAACACAAAACTATAAAACTCCTAGAGGATAACACAGGAGAAAATCTAGATGACCCTGGGTATGGCAATGATTTTTTAAGATATAACACCACAGGCATGATCCATGAAAGAAATAATTGATGAGTTGGACTTCATTAAAACTATAAACATCTGCTCTGGAAGACACACTGTCAAGAGAATGGAAAGACAGGCCACAGACTAGGAGAAAATCTTTACAAAAGACATACCTAAAAAAGGACTGCTACCCAAAATATACAAAGAACTCTTAAAACTCAATAAGAAGCCGATTTAAAAAATGGGCCAAAGACCTTAACAGACACCTCAACAAAGATGATATACAGATGGCAAATAAGCACACAAAAGATGTGAGATACTTCACGCTTATCAGAATGGCCAAAACCCAGAACAATGACAACACCAAATACCTGCATGAATGGGGAGCAACGGGAACTCTCCTTCATTGCTGGTAGGAACAAAGATGGTCTTGCCACTTTGGAAGACAGTTTCTTTAAAAACTAAACATTCTCTTACCATTTGATCCAGCAATCATGATCCCTGGTATTTACCCAAGGGAGTTAAAAACACATTTCCACATAAAACCCTGCACATGGATATTTAGGGCAGCTTTATTCGTAATTGTCCAAACTTGGAAGCAACGAAAATATCCTTTGGTAGGAGAATGGATATATAAACCAAGGTACATCCAGACAATGGATTATTCGGCATTCAAAAGAAATGAGCCATCAAGCCATAAAAGACATGGAGGAACCTTAAATGCATGTTACTAAGTGAAAAAAGCCAATATAAAAAGGCTACTTACTGTATGATTACAGCTATATGGCATCCTGGAAATGTCAAAACTATGGGGACACTAAAAAAGATCAGTGATTGCCAAGGGCTGTGGGGAGACGAACAGGTGGAGCACAGACGATTTTTAGGGCAGTGAAAATACTCTGCATGATGTTATAATGGTGGATACATGTCATCATACATTTGTCCAAACTCATGAAAGTGTAACAGTAAGAGTGAACCCTAATATAAACTATGGCCTTTGAGTGATAATGATGTGTCAATATAGGTTTATCAATTATAACAATGTACCACTCTGGTGGGGGATATTCATAATATGGAAGGCTATGCATCTGTGGGAGCAGGTGGTAAAACGGATATCTCTCTGTCTTCCTCTCTATTTTGCTGTGAACCAAAAACTACTCTACAAAAGTTTTTTTTAAAGTGCTTATTATCAGTCACCAGAATGGCTAAAATTAAAGAAAGTAACAAAAATATTAGTGAGGATGGGAAACTACTGAAATTCTTATATACTGCTGGTGGAAATACAAAATAGTACAACTGTGGAAAACTGACAGTTACTTATAAAATTAAACACACCCTGTCTATGACCCAGCAATTCCAATGCTAGGTATCTGCCAAAGGGAAATAAAAAACATACATTCACAAAGGCTTTTATAAGAATGTTCCCAGCAGCTTTATTCCTAACAGCCCAAAACTGGAAATAGCTCAGTTGTCTATCAACAGGACAATGTACAAACTGTGGAATAGTCATACTATGAAATACTACTCAGCAATAAAAGCAAATGTACCGAAATATGCAACAACATGGATGAGGCTCAAAAACATTATGCCATGTTTCTATAAAAATCACTTATTGTATGATTACACTACATGAAATTCTAAAACAGGTAAAACTAATACGTGGTGGAAAAAAATCAGAACAGTGGGTGCCTCTAGGGGAGAAATGGGGATGGGCACAGACAAAGACTGGGAAAGGGCATGAAGGAACTTTGTGGAATAATGGTAATATTTTATACCTTGATGGGGATTTGGGTTACATATGTACATGCATGCATTTATTAAAACACAGCTAGTGTTCATTTAAGTTCTGTGCATTTCATTATATGTAAACTTTACATCAAAAGGAAAAACTAGATACTGAACTCAAGTTAATGATACGTATGCTGACGTTTTTATGGGGAAGTACATTGATGGCTATAATTTACTTCTAAATGCATCAAAAATAGATGGATTTTATTAATCAACAGAGACAGAGGGAAAGATGAACAGAAATGTGGTGATAAAGTACAGTTAAACGTTCATGATAGAATCTAGGTGCTCTCTTCTGCTCTTGCAGCACATGAAGACATGGCATTTGTCCCCCCTTTGTCCTTTCATTCCTTCTGCCATGTGAAGACATGTACATGGCACTCACTATCTATGAGGAACAGGCTTTTACCAGACGACAAACCTGCCAGTGCCTTGATCTTGGAATTTCTAGCCTCCAGAACTATGAGAACATAAATTTCTTTTATTTATAAATTACCAAAAAAGAAAGAATCTAAATGGTAGATACATGACTATTCATTTTAAAATTCAACTGTGATGAACATTTGAACATTTTCATAATAAAATATTGGAAAATGCAAAATCAACATTATGTGGTGACTGGGTACATACTGGGCACAAGGAGGTAAGAGAGGGGAGAGGAATAAAGGAATCAGAGTTTAGATACTGGGTAAATTAGTTGGAAATGATAACACTATTAACAAAATAATAAACCAAGGAGGAAAGTCAATGTTTTGTGGCCTAAGGAGAAGAAAGGAGATAAATATGAGGAATTTCATTATAGATATTTTAAGTTTGAAATGGAAACTAAAGTTTACCAAGTAGCTGGAGACAAGTAACTGCAACTTCCAAGGCCAAGGCTAGTTAGATTTAGGAAATCAACTACATAGAAGTAATAATGAAGTTTAAAGGTAAGGGAAAAGTTGAAGAAAATCTCAGTGACTACTTTAGGGGCTGGGAAAAAAATCCCAAAATAGAATAGAGGAGTAGCTAGAAAAATTGAAAGAATGTTACAGCAAAGGAAGCATAAGTAAGCTACAAACAACTCTCAACTACAATTCTCTTTTGAGAAATACTGCCAAACTGAGAGGTAACAAAGAACTTCTGATGGAAAATTACTCCTTAGTTATTTAAGAGACCAAGAGCACATAGCTGAAATCCAAGGCTTTAAAATTCAGTTGGAATCCTAAATATCAAAGATTTCAACAATTTCATAGACTTGTGGAAAGAATTTAAGAAATGAAGAAAAAAAATTTTTTTTTTTTTTGAGACAGAGTCTCACGCTGTTGCCCTGGCTAGAGCGAGTGCCGTGGCATTAGCCTAGCACACAGCAACCTCAAACTCCTGGGCTCAAGCGATCCTGCTGCTTCAGCCTCCCAAGTAGCTGGGACTACAGGCATGCGACACCATGCCCAGCTAATTTTTTCTATATATTTTTAGTTGTCTGATTAATTTCTTTCTATTTTTTTTTTTAGTAGAGACGGGGTCTCGCTCTTGCTCAGGCTGGTCTCGAACTCCTGAGCTCAAACGATCCGCCCGCCTCGGCCTCCCAGAGTGCTAGGATTACAGGCATGAGCCACCACGCCCAGCCAGAAATGAAGAAAATTTTAATACCAACTCCTGCTTTTCAAGAAATATCATTAAGAAAAGCAAAGATATGCATTTGAGAATCTTTAGGACAGACATGTAGCTACACAAAAAAGCAGCATGAGTCAACTAACCATCCACTTATTGATTATGTAGAAGACATTCTTAGCTTTCAGCTTTTGATTGTTCCTTTCTTTACTTACCTAAGCATTAAACTCTCAAGTCAATTCCCATTTGCTTCCCCACCCACCTCTCCATAGGTTAACCAAAGAGAGATATGCTCTAAAATTAAAAAAAAAAAAAAAAATCCTCAGGTCTAAATAACTCTCACCCGAGTCTCAAAATCTACTTACCTTGAGGCAGATCACTGCCACTTGGATCAGAGGAATAAGGTGGAGATGGTAGTGGTAAGCCTGAAGTGTCTCCCATATCAACAAGAGGGAGAGGGGGAGGGGGAGGAGGAGGAGGTGGTGGTGGTGGCGGCGGCGGTGGTAGAGAGGCAGCAGCAGCAGGAATAGGAGCAGAATGGTATGGATAGAACTGTGAGGCAATCACTAACAAAAAAAAAACAAAAAAAAAACAAAACAAAGTAGCAATGCACAACTCCTTATAAACAGTAGCTCATCTTCTACTTTTATTGTGTCCCCGCTGTGGTCAAAGAACACTTTTTCAAAAATTTTATTTCAGAATATTACGGGGCTACAAATGTTTTGGTTACATAAGTTGCCTTTGTACAGTTTGAGTCAAAGTTATAAGTGTGCCCATCACCCAGATAGCGTGCACTGTACCCGTCAGGAGTGAATTTACCCATCCCCTCCCTCCTCTTCCCTCCCACCTGCTTGATTTCTGATCAGTGTTATTTCCATATGTGCACAAATTCTTATGGTTTGACTTAATAAAAACTTGGAAGGTGAATTGCCCATATTCTCTTAGACACTGCAGTTGAAAACTGGTTCATTACATGTCATTTTGAATTACGAAAACTACTGGAAATTAAAAGGAAAAAACTGGAAGTGGCAGAGCTTTGACTACCAGACTCTGAATTCTTAGCTAACAGGTACGTGAATAAAACGCCATTAAAACAAACTTTTAACTTAGTTTAATATCCAATGCAAATTTAAGAATATTTTCAGCAATCTGTCACTCTCGGTCAAATCACAAGATGCGGAAGCTAATAAGAGATAGACTAAACTGCAGAGATTACAGATTTTAGCAATTCTTGAAGGTTTCTTCTACTGGTAGCATCTGAGGAACACAGGGAACTCTAAATCATGGCAGTTCTATTTCTAAGGAGGTACAGAATCTAAATCAAAACAGGCTAAATATTTTATCCCTTTAACTTTCTACATCTGTTACTATAGTTTAAAAACAATGCTCATTTAAAAGTTTCAGTTTTTGACATAATTAAAATATATTTAAATATTAATCCTCTGATGATAAACATAGTTCCAACCTAGAAAAAACACATGCCAGCTAAATTTGTTACATTTTCTGACAAAAGATGATACAACTCTTAAGCTTAATTGAATCATTTTAGCCAACTTAGAAATTCAAGTACCGAATTTCATCATTGTACTATCTGAACTATCATTTTAACCCTGAGAAGTATAGAAAGTTTAGTATGATTATTCAATAAAGGTTTGAATTCAGAGTTTTAGCATACTGAATTTAGTTAAGGAACAGTCCATACAAGATGAATTTGTTATTCTGGTAATTTAGCAAGAAGTAATCCACATTGTTTTTATTCACTGTAAAATACTAACAACATACTCATCTATGTCTTTTATACACAGTTACAGGCTAATAGGAATAGGAGATGTGTGTCTTAGGGTGGTTTAAAACTTGATAAATAATTTTTTTAGGGGTGATGAAACTATTCTTTCTTGATTGTGGTGGTAGTTATACAACTCTATGCATTTGTCAAAACTCATAGAACTGGGCACCGAAAACGAATTACACTGCATCTAAATTAAATGGCACATTTTTAAACCTTGCTCAACTGTTTTTGGAGTTTTGTCGTACATTTAGAAATCTCTTTTACCGTTGTGGAAGAGGAATTTAATTTTCAGAATATCCCCAGATGCTCTAGATCTATGGATTTTTTTTTAAATAAAAATAATGGCTTCTCCAACAAAGCTCTACTCTTAATCCTTTTAAAGTAGCACTCAAAATGAATCACATCATTTTTCTAAAAAGCAAATGGAGTAAAGTCAATTAGCTAAAGATAGTAGAATGTGATTATGATCACTAGGTAAAAACCAACAACTGGACACAGAGGTAGCTAAATAAATTCCCATAGCCCTGAAAGAATGAAGGGTAGCAGAAATTTGAAGGTTACTTTGAAATCACCTTCCTTATAAATGTGTAGTATTACAATAAGCCCTCTAAGAAAAAGCTTTTACAATTTCAAGATGCTTTACATGAGCATCTCATCCTCCGACTTAAAGGGCTCTGTAGGTTTAAAAGATACAGTACAACGGATGACTCCAAACAATGAAAGCAAAGTTTTCTAAAATAGTAGTAGAAATCAATGTAATGCATTCAGAATGCTGATCTCCCCATCCATGCAGTTGCAGTCTGTTTCAGGACATTTCAGAAGAGAACATGAACATTTAACACTCTGCTTCTCTAGAGATCAAAGAACAGGGCCAAGACTAAGGTGTGGTGAGGCACTCCAGGACAAAATTTAAAGGGCCACCAAAATTAATGCAAAAAAATCTATGATGGATAAAATATCAAATTTTTCAATAAAGGCAGGATCCAACTCTGTACTTGTATGACCCCAAAAGTAAATGCCTCACTCAACTCACCCTAAATTTAAACCACAGATCCTCCCTTTATTTAAAATTGATACTTTGTTCATCATGAATTTTTTCACATTAATCTTGATTTTAAAAAATAATGAATGAATGTGATGGTTTTTTGGTACGTGCTCAAAATTTTACACTCAGGGCAAGTGAATGACTAGTTCCTGCCCTGGCAAAAGCCTTGGGAATAGTTACCACAACTCAAAGTTGGAAGTTGCCAGGATTTAATGCCGATGAGGAGACTCATAAGTAAAGGCAATCATCACATCTAGTTAGTTACCTGTTAGATTAGCAGTAACTTAAAGGAGGATGAGAGGGGCTTGTCGGAGAGACACATGAACAACAGAGTGGGGGAAAAAAATCAGTTGTTTCATCTAGGGAACTGACAAAATGACAAAGAACAACTAAAAAGCAGCCAGATCTAGCAAAGCAGAGTTATAGTTGAAGTTTATAAGTGATACAGTTCCTGTGATTCAAAGAACAAAAAGATAAATGAAGTATACATTTTTTAGAAAAATCTGGCATTTAAATGGTAAACTTTCAATTATTCCATATAAATAAAAGAGACATTAAAATGGTTGATTCACCAGTCACTTGAATTTTTTAAGCTCAGATGTCTGCCAGAAGCAGACAGCCAATGTTTTCCCCTACGATTAACACAAAGTAGTAAAAATCAGGGTCTACTTAAGATTTCCAGTGAAAAAATTTCTAACATTAATTAACATATACTACATATTTTTTGTTCCAGGCACTGTGCTAAGCACTTTTTTATTTGTAAGTTAAATATACACAGAAAACAAATCAATGTATGACTTAATGAATTATTTTAAGGTAGATACTACCCAGGTCAAGAAATAAAACTTTGCCATCACCCCAAATAATTTCCTTTGTCCCATCCCAATCACAGGCCTCTCCCTTCCCCCATAATTAACCATTATTCTGACTTTAATAGTAATCACTTCCTTGTAATTTTTATTAGAGTTTTGTCACTCAAATGTGCATTTCTAGACAGTTTTTTAATCTTACCCATTAAAAAAATTGACACATCTAGAATGTCTTTTAATCTATTGGTCCCTCCCTCCATCCCTTTCATTTCCTTACAGTTTTTCATTTGAAGAACCTGGGCCCTTTGACTTGTCAAGCTTTCCATAGTCTCAATTTTGCTGATAACATACTCATGGTGCAGTTCAACATGTTCTTCTGTATTTCCTGCCAACAGGCAGCTAGATCCAGGAGACTGGATCAGATTCAGGATTGATTCCTTTGGCACATCTATAGCTAATGCTTGTCTTTGCAATCTTAGCAGCTACTGATGTTTAATGTACATCCATTCATTACGGACTACAAAATGATTATATTCTGTCACTTTTTTTACTGACTAGTTAAAATACTATTATAAAGAGATACTTCCCCCACTCATCTGTTATTTGGTTGCTCAGTGGTATAGTTCCTATGAGAAAGGCAGGCTTGATTCTTTCACTTTATTTTCCAGTTTTAAAGAAAATGAATTGGTTTCCTCTCATACTCTTAAGGTGACCAATTCTTAAAATATCATTGGGAACTTAACATTTTTGATATGTTCCAATTTATTATAATTGTCATTGTTAAGGCTCAAACTGTTCTATCTCTGGCCAGTGGAAACCTCTTCAAGATGATTCCTGAGTCCTTATGACAAGACCCCAGTACTCTTGATAGCTTCCTTGATATCTGGTATAATGAGATATTCCAAGCTCATCTTGAACATTTCCTGCCCAGACCTGGAATTGGCCATTTCTCCACAAATCCTTGTTTTTATAAAAGTGATAAATGGTAGTTTAAAACCACAAACTGGGTGCTAGGCATACTTAATTGTTTCTACATCTTTCAGTGGACAGAGCTAAGAAACATATATGTATATTTAAAGATAAAATATCTCAAGCATCGATACTTCTGATTCCAATCCAAGACTATAAAAGTTTTTACTTGGCCTCTTTGCCACATCTGCACTTGATCTTAGCCAAAAGGCCAAGAAGTGATCTTTTTGCTACATCTGTATTATCTCTTTTCCATACTGAGAATCCTGGTTCACAAGGATACAGGAAACGATAAAATTAGAACACCTGACGGTTACTCATTTATTTTAGCCCACATTACACAATCTCAGAATAACACTGAATATCTAGATAAAAGTACCTGATGTCACTGAGAGCATTAAAACATGTTCTGTATATGTTCTCTCAATCCTATCATTTTAAAAAATAGCTATATTTACACTGTTCAAACATAAGGCTACTATCTAGTATATTCTCAACTTCTCAGCCCTCATTTTGTCTTAATTCTACAAGTAGCTATGTATTTAATATTTATCACCAGGTCTTACTCCTATGTCTCTGTTTTGGTAGTTTAAAATTCAAAGCTCATTCTCTAGTACATTGTTGCCCAATACAACTTTCTGTGATGGTAAAAATATTCTCTATCTTCTAGAGTACAGCAATGCTGTCAAAGTTTAATGATTATTTCTGATATATTCCATAGACTCTTTTAGCTAGATAAAATTAGAACAAATGACTTTCTAGTTCAGTAATTTTACTAGAATATTCTGGTGTTGGTTGGTCCAGGTCAATATTCTCAGATATGCAGCATGTTGTTTCAGTATGTACTCTTAAAGCTTTGTTAATTTCAGTAAAGTTTTCTAAATTACAGCTTTTCATATTTTTTTCTGTTCCCTTGCTTTGGTTTTCTTCTTCAGGGACTTCTATCGGTGTTTGATCCCCTTTGGCTAACTTCAATGTCACTTCTGAATCTATATCTTCATTTTTTTCAATTTGAGGTTTTCCCTTTCTTACATCCTTATTATTTCTCTTAAAGCATTACCTGTTTTGCGTACAGGTTCGATATGCCTAATCTGAATAACTGAAATCCAAAGTGCTCCCAATTCTAAAATTTTTTGAGCGCCTATACGATGCGCAAAGGAAACGCCCATTGGAGCTTTTTAGATTTCATTTTTTTGGATTAAGAATGCTCAACCAGTAAGTATAACATATAATGCAAATATTCCAAAATCAAAAAAAAAACCCAAATCTGAAACACTTGTGGTCCCAAGCATTTTGAATAAGGGATACTCAACCTGTATTTGTTCAAGCTCATTCCAGTTTAATATTTCTTATTGAAATAACCTTTTTCCCTTTCTAATTCTTTCCTGAATTTTGTCACCTTATGTGAATTTTTCTAATTCTGATTTATGTTATTCTTTAATGCTTTTTAGTATTTTATTAATGTCTTTAGTTCATTTTGAAATCGTTTTTATTTAATTCTGTTTAGTGGGTACATTCCTAACATGCTTTAATTGTCTATAGGGATATTATTCTCCTTTTTTAAAGAGATCTTTGTATAACATTTGACCTTAATGCTCTTTTATTCTTTTCCCTGTCCCGATAAATTCTGATTCTACTCTTAGCAGTTTCTCCCCAGTGAGGAATACTATCCTTAAAAAGGAGCCCTAGCAGGTCACTTCTGAAGAGTTTTTAGGGGCTAAACTATTCTACGCCCTTCAGTCCTTATACTATGTGCCTCATGCACTTTTCTAGTATTAGAGATCTCAAATCCCTTCCCAGTTTTAGCTACTACTTCCAAAATCTCCACCCCACTTTCCAGTGAATTCTTATTAGCTCTTTTGGGCATCTTCTGTTCTCAGGTCCATAAGACAGCATCCTCAATGCTTCTGTATTCTTGCTCCCTCACAGAGGCTGATAGCATGTAGGTCTTGTGACTGGTGGTTTGTCCCCACTTGCTTAAATATTGGGGTTCATGGGGATAACTTGTCACCTAGTTTTGTTGTAGATGATGTTCATGGGTTTTGGTTTTGCTATTTCCATTTTTATTTGGGTACTCAGATTGAAAAGCTAATGCTGTTGTTGCCACCACCTTCTCGGAATTCTGCTGAGAATTTTAACTTGTATTAACTCACTGAAATTCCCCAACCACTTCATGAATTGGTACTATCAGTACTCCCAAGTCACAGATAAGAAAGGTTCGATAATTTATCCAAAATTACAGTTAGTAAGTTATAAAACGAGAATTCTAACTGGAACTTAAATTCTAGAACCTATATTCTTTATTATGACCTTCATGGGACAATAATTCATTACACAGCAATGTATTTTATAACAAACTTTTCAGGAATTTATTCTATAAAGTAAGAAACTTTTCTGTTAATTCCTATATAATAAAACCTAACTCAAAGTTTGAGAAACTAGTACAAGTCCTATAAAAATTCAGTGGGTAGCAAAGCAATAAGTACAAAATCATAAAGCCAAATTTGTAAGAAAAAAATTGAAACCTTGACCCCCAAATATCATGGATTCTTCAATGGAATACATAATTAAGTAGATCATATTTAATTCTAGAAATTAATCACATCTAATCACTAGAACTGCTGTATGTGCATGTTTATAAATAGGAAAAGAGGCTTCCAAAGTAAGTAACCACTAATAACCTACCTGGCCTGCCTTGTGTAGGTGGAGATACAAATAGAGGTTGTATACCATTCTGTGAAGGAACTGAAGTGCAACTACCAGCTTGATTAGCTGCTGCGCAGTTAGTTAAGACTGGAGCTGGAACATTATTGGCACAAGAAGCTGCAATTGCTGCAGAATTTCCCATCACCTACAAGTATGAAAGAAAGTTCAAAACTCTAAGTTTGGTTTCTCAAACAGTATTAGTCTGTTATCTGATCCTAAATGTCAGGAAATAGTGTTTTGTTTTGATAACTACAACACTGAGAAATCAATCTTTACGTAGACCCTATAATAGAAAGGTCATTTCTTTCAGAAATCCCAGATTACTTTGAGAGCTTTAATTTTTTATCATTTTCCTGAAAATATATTAATATGATTTTAAAAATCAAGTATCATATTGTATACAATGAAAAGTTTCTCTCCCACCCCTGCCCTCCATCTGCCTAGTTACCCTCCTGAACAGGTAACCTCTGGGTTTCCTGCACATTATTCCAGAGATTAGTTACATTCCTTTTTACATACATGCATATATATTTCCCCACATAAGCATACATCTTTTAATAGAAAAGGTGCTTTGCATTTTTTGTAACTTCATGAGACTGCAATTTTTTCTGCTTATGCCACAGCTCAAGAGTACAGACTACTTCCCTTCAGCACCCAGTACAGGCCTCTGCAGAGAGCTATTCAATAACTAGTAACAGACTCTTCTTGAGCACACTGTTCTTAATGGCAGTTTCCACTTCCTTACCACTCACTGCAGTGTGGCTGATACCCCCTGTGAAACTCCATTCAAGGTCACCAGTCGTCTCTACAGCAACAAATCCTAGTAGGTTCTTGTTAATCCTTATGTTGCTTGACCTCTTGGCAGCAACTAACACTTGATTGTTCCCTGAAACATTCTCTTCCTGGGGTTTCCGTAACATTCCACTCTCCTGCTTTTCCTCCCTCCCTCCTGCCTGTTTCTTCTCTATCCATTTTCTAAAATGTGGTGATCTACTGGTTCTGTTCTAGATGCTCTTCCCAATCTCTTCCTTTTCCCAGAATGATGTTATTCACTCCTATGATTTCTGCTGCCTTTTTTATGCTGACTCCCCATTCTACACAAGAGCTTTAAGTTTCAGTAAATGAGATGGACTTGACAGGTAATTGTTAACTCACTCATACACTAAGAGGTTCACGATAGACTATGAATAGTCCAAGGCCAGCATATAGAATAGTGTCTGGAACACCTGAGATGCTCAGTAATTTGTTGAATGAATTTACTGATCACTGTGCCAGATACCACAAGATATAATAATACTTAAAGGAACACAAGCAGCTGCTTTGAAGTATGATGAAGGTAAAAGAAAATTCATTTTCCTCTGTTCAGACCACTGTAACTGACTGCTTGATAACACCATGAAGATTACCTTCTGGGGGTAGTTGTATGAGGTAACTGTGTCCTGAGGAGACATAGAACATGGTTTTCTGTCCTGAAAGACTTTAATGAATATAGAAATGTAGTTAAATAGAGGAAAGCAAGAAACAAAACAACACGTAGATAAAAGATCTGCTTTGTTTCAATATCTCCTAAAACTAAATGAAAGTGATTCATCCTGAAATAATTCAAATTTGGAAGTTACTACTAAGACAAAGCTCCAAAAAGTATCACAATAGCATCTGATTTAGGTGACTGTTAACTACCTAGAGAGATCCTCATCACATCCAACTCTAGTCCCAACGCAGATACTAAAATGTAACTAAGAATTGAAATTTAAACACTTTCTCGGTGGCCTTTCTTGACTTAAAAGCTTCAAATGCAGTAGGATCAACAATAGTTTTGCTTTTAAAAAAAAGCATTCTATCTGAAGATGTATCTTGGGACAAGAGTTAACCTGTTATTCAGCTGCATCCTATTAAAGCAGGATGTAACAGATGTAATAGGACCCAAACACTATTCTCCTCTGGCTCAAGACCTCATCTTTGTGAAAGTAATGATTTTGAAAAGCTCAGACTTATGCATGACATCGAGTGTCATGGCAGCAAAGGCTCTAGCAGCAGACTGACAATACTGGTAAAAACACGGAGAGAAACAGGGTAAATGATCACAAAGAACAATAAGAGGAACCCTACTGTGAAAAGATGACCCCACTTAACACGGACCTAAGATTATATATTTCCAAAATTTGTGTTCAAGTATACCCAAAGTACTTGTCAAAAAGTAAACATCTGACCTGGCTCAGAAGGTCCTGTGTGAATGATAAACAATTTTAGAGCAGGATTTAGCTGAGTATTGGGCATGGAAATAAGAAGCAGGAATAAATGTTTATGGTTTCTTAGAAGGTTCTGTGCCTGGAAATTTTTATTCAAGTCCTACATTGGCCCTCCCCCTAACAGAATGCTGTAAAAAAAATCACTTAGAAATTTACTATGGATTTCGTGACTGCAGGGAGAGAGTGAAGCATATCATGAAGAGACTGAAAGATATTAGGGGTATATGATTAAGTAAATTCAGAGCAAAATGGGACACGTGACAAGTAAAATTAAAGGGACAGAAAGAACTAGTGTTTACTCTTGCCATCCCCCAATGCTGAGATTTTTACTTGCCTTTTCACTCGGATGGCTATTTCAAGAGATAGTATGAAAAGCACATGATATATGAATAGTAATGGTAGGGGAGAGGGAGACTCCTTCTCTAGAAGGGGGAAAGTAAGGGAAAGAGAAAGAAGGGGAAGAGAAAATCAGAGTTTTCTTCTCCGTAAGATTTATGGCCTAAACAATAAAAACAAAAAGTTTAGTATATGAAGTTAAGATTAATCATAATTAGAGAATAGAGGGTAATTATTCAAGTTCTTTATAACTATTCCAGTTCATGGTAGGATTGCCCTTCCCAGCCCCATCTAAAGTTAGGTATTGCCACGTTACTTGTTTGGCCGATGAAATACGAGCAGAAACATTAAGAGTCAGTATTCAATTTCTGTATCTTTTGCCCTGCTGAGATGATTGGGAAAGTATGTGTCCATCAGCCTGGCCCCTGAGTGACTGATCAACAGGGGCCTGCTACCAACCTACATTGGACATACATTAGCAAGAGCAACTTTGCCTGCATTAAGCCATGGAGATTTTAGGGGGTTGTTACTGCAGCATAACCTAGCTTAACTAAAACAGATACTGGTAACTAGAAGTAGGGTGCTGCTATAAGGAAAACCTAAGTTAGTAGGAGATTATAAATATGTAGCTCTTAGGGGAAGCAGTTTAGAAGAAAGAATGTTAGAACTGTGTTTTGATTACTTTGGCAGAGTTTAGAGCAAGGTATTTTAAGACAGGTATGTGTAGAAAATAATTAGCAGTTTTTAAGCAGGAATGAAAGGGAATAGAGAGTCCTTGCACACAGGGTCTCATAGAGCTAAAGAGGCAACTGTTTCAACCCTAAATAGTAAAAGGTGAAACTGACAGATGCTTTGAACAACAAAAACCAGTTAAAATTCAGCCTCTGAGCAAAAATCCAATCATTGTTAAAATCTGAGTGCATTAAGATGTCTCAAAGCAAGAGTTCAACTAAGGATATAACACCCAGTAAATCCTTGCACTTGGACAAAATGGCTCATGGAAAAGTATCCAAAACGTATGGCCATTCCATCAATGCCTGATGACCTCAAGGTGTCTGCAATCAAGTAGAAAGAAACAGGGATAAAAAAGCAAAGAATTATAGCACATCGAAGTGGTACATCAACAAAAAAGAATTGTCAGTATGATTATTGGTACATGAAACTAACAGAAAACAGAGAGGCAGAATAAATTAATCACACAGCCAAAGAATCACAAGCCAGAACTAAAACCATTCAACTGAGATGAAAGGACCCCTGGGGCCCCAATCTTCTATGAGTAAGTAGCAGGCTGAGAAAGCTGCTCAGTGGCCAATGATGAATTATTCTCCAATGTCTACTTCAAAGATTGCCAAGGAAAACAGGGCCTTGGAGTAACCAAGAGCTCCAGAAAACAATGAACCAGAGAGTTCCTCCAGGGAACAATCCCCACGCATATGCTGGGGGTCTTTATAACGACTACCCATGAAGATCTCAGACTTTCTATAGGCCAGTAATTGTATTTTTCCTGTTTTCCCCCTAAGTAGGAATTTTTACTACAATTTTTCAGTCCCTGCTCCACCATTGTAATGGGAGGGGTAGTGGCGTAAAAAACTTTGTACTTTTGGTTTTAGGCTTGAAGATCAATATAAGCCACATCTGGACCCAATATAAAGAGTGCTATATGTCACCCCAAAATCCTCAGCTTTGAGTTTGATTACACTGAAAGGGACTTTTAGGTTGCCTCCTTTGGAGCAGAAGTAAGTATTTGCCTGTGGGAGGGAGAACAAGTTCAATGTTGTAGTCCTTAGTGCTGTTAAAATTTGTTTCTAACTTTTGCCTTCCAGGCACAAAGAAGTTAGACTTTTCAGTGGGCCCTACTCCTGCCAATGAAATGGAAAAGAAAGTGACATGGGTCATCTCTGGTGAAAGCTGTAAGAGCCAGTGCACCCTGTACTACCTTTTATTTCCTGCCTTGGCAATCATGGATGGAGCCTCCATCAGCCTGAGCTCCCAAGCCAGCCCTCCTACAGACCTCCACTGGATATGTAGCATAACAAAGAAACAAATTTTTATTATAGTGAGGTTTATGGTTCATTCTAATACAAAAATAATAAAGCCCTCTAAAAGACTGTTACTGCCAATGCTAGAATTTCCTCTTACACCAATACATACATATTAGGAATATCTCTAAATAAATTTCGGAAAAGGGGTATGATTTTGGGTGAGTTTATTTCTGTGTCTTAATTTCTTCATCTAAAAATGAGAATGATACCAACTGTTTCATATGGTTGTTCTGATTTAAATACATTTATATGTATAGCTCTTAGAACAGTGTCCTAGTACACAGTAGGAGCTATAAGTGTTCGCTATTATTTAATACCTACCAAGTTTGCTGCAGATGCAGTCGTGCTATAAACACCTGAAGTTTCATAGTCTGGCTCTAGAGGATATAGCCAAAGTAAAAGTTAAAAATCAGCATTATTTTATAGTTTGAAATTCCATAAACAATAATAAATGTCAGATTGTATCTCGATCTCACTGACCTGAAGGATAAAGATATTCTTCATGATATCCCCCTAAAACAAAAAGACAGAAGTATGTTTGCACAGGTCTTTTTAGCTCAGCAGAGCCAAATGGCCAGCATTTGCAGTTTCTCAAGTTTTATGGATATATGTTCAAAACTAAAATGTATACATCCTAGAAGGTGATTTGAGCTTTCATACTAGTCAACAGATATTGAAGCCAGAGATTAGCTGTAAACAGTACAAATTTCTCCTGTCAAAATTCCCTTAGCTTAGAGGTCAGGCAGAGGTGAAAACCCAGCTGTATCCTATTTTTCGAGTAATGCAGCACAATGCGGTGACTAAGCACTTAGGCTTTGGAGCAAGGACTGCCTAGATCTGACTCCTGATTAACCACATGACTTTAGGCAAGTTATTTAATCTTTGTGCCTCAATTTCCTCACTGTCAAACAAGATAAGATTATCTAGCTCATAAGGGCTTTTAAAGAGGGTTAACAGAAGTGAAAAGAACTTAGCACGGTGCTTAAGATATATAAGCACTCAATGATGACTATATAAAGTAATCTGAATATAACCCCCTTGTTTCCTTAGGTGGATATTAAAGGAATATATCACACCTCATCTGTTTTTCAGCCTGTTTCATGGAAGTACTACATGTAAAACCAGTTCATCCTGAAATGATAGCTCAGTAGACTGAAGTACTTTTAAGATTTCTGTGCCATCGAAATGCAGAGAAAGTCAATCTTCAATTGGATAGTTTTCCACCAAATAAAACCCCACAGGTCTAAACTGGATTTGATTCTTAAACATACCACTTATCAACCACACATATATGCAACTCCTCCAGACAGCAGGATTTTAGGTGAGAACAAAGATTTGGTTATTTCAAATATGCCACTACAGGTGAGTAGTACATCTGAAATTACAGGGTCGAAAGGATCATCTGTATAAGAGCAGAGAATGAGTGTCCTTAAGCACATGCATGCACATGCATGTACAAAGTTTTCACAGATCATTCTGGTGCCAGATTTTTCTTCTCATTAAATTCCTAGAAATATGTATTTTCTTCCATAAAATAACAAAAAGAATTTATCAATAAGTAATTCAGAATGCCTCACACCTCCTTCAGCCACCCAATCCTCCAGAATTGTTTCAGTAGGCATATAAAGTATCATTTAAGCATTATACAGGGTATCCATGTACCAAAAACATTTGTACCCCCTTAATATTTTGGCAAAAATATTCATCTAATTTTAAAAACAGTAAAATGGCAATGACTGTTGAGAGAGTGAGAGAGAGCGCACGCGCGCGCGCGAGAGAGAGAGAGAGAGAGAGAAAGTGAGTGTGTGTGAGTGTGTGTGTGTGTGTGTGTGTGTGTGTGTGTGTATGTATGTATATATGTATGTATATACAGGCTTTACAGTCAGACAAATCCAAGTTCCAAATTCCATCTCTGCCAGTCACAAAGAACCACATATTATATGATTCCATTTATATGAGATGTCCAGAATAGGCAAATACATGGAGACAGAAGACAGATTGGTAGTTGCCAAGGGCTAGGGGCAGGAGTGTTGGGGGAAACGGGGAGTGACTGCTAATGGGCATGAGGTTTCTGCCCAGGGTGATTTAAAATGTTCTAATATTAATTGTGGTGATGGTTATGTAACTCATTGAATTGTACACTTTAAATGGGTGAATTGTATGGTATGTAAATTATATCTCAAAGCTGTTACAAAATAATTATATCTCTGCCATTAACCAAGAATATGACCTTGGCCATGTCATTTACCCTTTGAACCTCATTTCCTCATATATAAAATAAGGATACCACATTCCTCAGAGGGATACAGCAAGGACTATAATTACAATTAATTAGAATGGATAACACAAAGGATTCAATAAAAATGTTTATACATCAAGTAGACCTCTGTGGGCAAAGTTGTTACTTCATAGTGGTCATATAAAATAATAGCTAGTCACATGAAAAGGCTAAAGTAGTTATACAAATGGTGAGAACAACTATGAATAGTGCCTTAGTAATAAGGAGAACGTGTTTTCCATACTGATATCGCACCAAATTAAAACTCACAAAAGACCTATGCAGATAGCTGAAAATAACTTATAATAATGTAGTGGCCTACTGAAATAGGAGTCTATTCTTCAGAGAAATATCAGGACATCTTCAAAAACCTAGCAAGCTCTGAGATGAGAACTTATAACTCTTTCAAAACTAAGCTACTGGAACAGAATGAGACCCCAAAACTAAACCTTTGGTCTACTTCATAGCCCTGATGTGCTAATGCCACAGGAATATTCTTTTTAAAAATATTTAACTGTAATTGACTCACCATTGTCACTGTGGCCATTGCCCTCCTCTGAATTCAAAGTTTGTTTGCCTGAGCTATGTCCCCGCCTTGCAACACAGTATCCCGAAGCAGCAGGAATCATTGTAGTGGGACCTCCATGATTCTGTACCAAGAGACATACACACATGCAGTTATCCCTAGATAGTCAGAAAAACAAAAAAAGCTAGAGGAATGTTTTGAAATTCAGTTTAAAAAAAATAGCCTAACAATGTGAACTGCTGTGGTATGAGAACATTGTAATTAAATGCTTTAAATGTACTTTAGAATAAAATGTGAATAATCAAGAAAGCAGAAAATATTAGCCCATAATATATAGGCAAGATTTGTCTCCCTCTATCCCCTTTTCTAGGAACATCTGGAAAAATTCTCCCATTTTCCAGAAGGAGATTTGGTTGTTCACGCAAAATCTAAAGTTTTCCACATTGCCTTTACTGAAAAAGAGAAGAGAAGATAGAAAATAAAAGAGAAGAGAAGAGAGAAAAGAAAAGAAAAAAGAAAAGAGAAAAGAAAGAAAAAAGTAAATAGCTTTTTTGAGTAAAGCTTTGACCCACTCACAGGTAAAGTTGGATAAGCAGTCTCATCCCCTTCTTGAACTTCATAAAAAGTAATAGTTTCTTCCAAACCCCTGGGCATCTGTCCATTCTCTGGGCCAAAGCCATACTGACACTCCTTATTCATACAATGCATCTGGCGGTGACTACGTCTAAAGGAACTTTAATTTGTAGAATAAAAATGATAAAATGTAGTAACTTGTTTCTAATTTCTAAATAATGTAGTTCAAGCATCTCAAAGTTGACATTTTTTAAAAGCCAGTACTCAGCAATGAAACCAGACATACCCATTTTCTCTGACTTTCAACACAATACTTACCGAGATCTATAGGAGAAATTATCATAGCTCTGGCAGCATCTTTTACCTGGGCCAGGGTAAAAACCAACTTTAGGGCCTGCCATGTTTTGCCTGTTTGTAAAATGAGATGAATCCCTAACAATAAAAGGAAAAAAAACCAGAACTCTTTACTAACGTTTGAGTGGCCAGCCTCTGTGGTTAAAGAGAATTCATACACCTTTGTAAAAACATTCCACTAGAAAGAGCTTTGATCTTCCCAATACAAGCATCAGGCCTATCCATTATTAAAGGACACAGTGCCATATATCGCATGGACATTCATCTTGATGACATTCTGTCTTCTACCATCTCTTCAACTGCTTCATATTTTCCTAGACTATGAGAACACTATTCTGCCAATGAATTCATTTCACAAGAATTTAAGTATACACCAGTTCCCTCCTCTATATTCCCTTTAGGCATAAGTTATAAAAGAAATCTAAACTATTACGATGTTTCTCAATTCTGTTGTAATTCTGGCCAGGAATTATTTCCAAGAACGAAACAGAGACATACATTATCTTGCAAGTCAGTTATGTCTCACCTGGGCATCCCACATCCCCGACCTTGTCTCTGAGATGAATACTGAGGATGAAGATGTTCACTAGACATAATATTGCCAGTTGTCTGTGAGTAGTGCACTGGAGGATCATGCCCATAATGCACACTGTGCTGAAGCCTGGACGGGAGAAGGCAGTCTCCCCTGTTGCAAGCCATACTCATATAAACTTCCTTCCCTCGAACTTTCTTGAACATCTTCTTCCGCTGCTTCACATCCATATCTGACATAACTTTCAGACAAAGAAGTAGCCAATAAGCTTCACAACTAAAGCAAAAGGTTCAGTGATCATCCCACCCACAACCCTACACTGCCTTAAACTCTCAGATGCTTTTCTTAGGAACAAACCAAATAAACATAAGATGGGAATTTTTGTATTTTTCAAGGATGTACTAGATCTTTCATTTGGAAGGACAAAACCAGCAGGTAATTTCTGTATCAATGAGTACCTCAGCGCTATCTTTAGTAGAGGCAGTTTAGTATAGGCCATTAAAACATTGAGTCATCCAGTCACCTACGTTACTATTCTCTAAGAAATTATACTTGTTAATATCTCTGGCTACTTTTATGAGGTATTTTCCTAGTTCTTTAAGAAATATTTCCCCCTCAAATATTAGAGTCTAAAATTTACATCTTAAGTTTCTAAAAATTATTTTGTTTTTAATTTTATCGGTATATAATTATTATACATATTTATGGGGTACTTGTGATATTTTGACACAAGCATACAATGTGTAATAATCAAACCAGGGTAATTGAGATATCACCTCAAACAGTTACCATTTGTGTCAGGAACATTCCAAATCCACTGTTATTTTGAAATATACAATAAATTATTAACTATAGTTGCCCTATTGTGCTATCAAACACAAGATCTTCCTCCTTCTAACTGTATTTTTGTACCCATTAACCAACCCCTATTTCCTGCTCCTCATTACTCTCCTGAGCCCCTGGTAACCACCTTTATACACTTTCTCTCTCCATGAGATCAATTTTTTAGTTCCCACATATGAGTGCTTAAGTCCCCTAGAACAGTGGTTCTCAATCAGGACAATTTTGCCCTTTCCTCCCTTCAAGGTACATTTGGCAACGTCTGAAAACATTTTTGATTGTCACAACTAGGCAGAGAGTGCTACTGGCATCTAGTGGATAGAAGCCAAGGATGTTGCTAAGCATCCGACAACGCACGGGAAGCTCTTCCCCCACGCAAAGAATGAAGTATTATCCATCCAATTATCAGTAGTGCTAAAGTTGAGTAACCGTACCCTAGAACAAGATATATGATATACCTTAAAAAAAAGGTACAATGTAGGTAAGTAAAAGGGGCCACAGGAAAGAAAAAATAAAAGAATAATAAAAAACTTTAGCATACAAACCTATTTCCGGGACACAGGCCCCCGGCATTTTCTGGTAACCTCTTCCTTTCTGACTAGGCACAGCATTCCAGGCAGGAACATGTGTCACTTGGGTAACTGGTTTTAAGTTAGCCACTGGAACAACATGCCTTAAAAGTTAAAGGTATCACCATGAAGTTATTGCAACACAGACTTAACTCTCCTTTGATACACATATCCCACCTCCTCTACTTCATTTTCAAGTGTATTCTATTTAAACCTGCTAACACTAGCTTTCCTATTTAAGTTGTTTTTAAAAAATTAGAAAACCTAAGAGTAGGCCGGGTGCAGTGGCTCATGCCTATAATCCTAGCACTCTGGGAGGCTGAGGCAGGAGGATTGTTTGACCTCAGAAGTTTGAAACGAGCCTGAGCGTTTCAAAGAGCGAGACCCCGCCTCTACTAAAAATAGAAAGAAATTAGCTGGACAACTAAACACCATATAGAAAAAGTTAGCCAGATGTGGTGGCACATGCCTGTAGTCTCAGCTACTCAGGAGGCTGAGGCAGAAATATTGCTTGAGCCCAGGAGTTTGAGGTTGCTGTGAGCTAGGCTGACACCATGGCACTCTAGCCCGGGCAACAGTGTGAGACTCTGTCTCAAAAAAAAAAAGAAAAGAAATCCTAACAGTAGTTTGCACAATTTCATAGCTGTTTGTAGTACCTATCACATTCCGGAAGAAAGCCTTTGGTAGACTGTATTAGTTCATAAATATTTGCTGCCCTTCCTTGGAGGAGGATTGTTATTTCCACACCCCATTAACATCAGGTTTGGCTACATAAACCATTTTGGCCAATAAAATGTGAGATGTTTTAAGATCCAGTAAGTAGTTTGGTGGTTTGTCATGTTCTCCCTTTTCCACTTGCCTGTGATCATGGAAGTATGTGTTAAAATAGAGCCTCTGTTGGCCTGGGTCCCCATGCTGACCCACTATGGGCATGCTAAATGAGGGAGAAAGAAATTTTATTGTTTTAAGCTGCTAAGATTTTTTTTGGTTATTTGTTAGGGCAGAGTAGCATCATTTAATGGTTCTCAAAGTGGACCAACAGCATTAGCATCACCTGGAAGCTTGTTGAAATTCAAATTCTTGGGCCCCACCCCAGACTTACTGAATCAGAAACTTTGGAGATTTGGCTCATTAATCTTTGTTTTCACAAGCCCTCCAGGTAATTCTGATGCATGGTAAAGTTTGAAAAGGACTAGACTAACTTATCTTGATATTGGCAGGGGCTCACTTAGCAAACCGCCTTTCCAATTACTAGGAACAGTTTTGTATCAGAATTCTCTTGTTCTTAAATTTAACATTTCTAATAAGTTGGCTAGTGCCTGGGATTTGGAAACTAATGAAGTTATTAAAAGGATTTGTTTTGTAAAATTTTCATTCAGTCGAAAGGCCACACTCAAGGATCCAGAAGGCCACCTATGGCCCCAACCACAGGTTCTCCACCCCTAACAGACATCACTCTGGTTCTCTTACTAGCATCCTAGTAATTATCAATTTAATATTGCAAAAAGGCACCAAAGACCTTAGTGATTCAACAAATTATTATATTCTTACTTTTCTGCCAATTCTTCAATGAAAACTCTTACTGAATTGTTCTCATTTCCAACTTCCTGAATATGAGCATTATAGTATCTTCCCCCTGATTCCAAGCGAACCTGCAAGAGAACACATCAAGTCTCAAGTCTATTGACAGATATGACTTCTGACAAACAAAATATCACTTTTCCCCAAATGGAGTTCAGTCTCTACTTTTTAAAGTAATTGCTATCAACACTGGAAGTCTGGTCAATGGAGGCAGCATATACTGAAAGAGCCTTATTTTAATCACAGAAGTTTATAATTAAAATTTAACACAAACAATTAAAAAACATTTTTCTAGCACTTTGTAAATAAGTCTTACTCAACTCATATTAATGACCAAAAGCACAATCTTGGAGAAGATTACTGATTCTTTAAAGAAGGAACTAACCTGACACTTGTCTCCCAAATAGTACTGTCTCCCAGCATACTCCGTGAAATCAGATTTTTGAAGTTCTATTAAAAGAAAATGAATATTCAAGCTCAACTGAACTGGTTCCTTTCCTATTTTATAATACTTAATTTCCTAATTTACCTTGATCATAGTGCCTTTGACAATACTACCACTAATAAGTGAAAATCTTGGGGGCGGGGGGTAAGTCCCAAAGGGCCATTCTGTCACTCTTGATGGGTTATTTCTGTAGTCAATTTAAAGAGACCTGCCAGAGTAATTTTGTGCTTTAAAAAACAAATAGGTGGAAATTGGGAGTTTGTAATTTTAGAGTTGGTCAAAACAATAATAAGGCACAATTTGGAAGTAACACTATGCAGCTTCTTCAAAGCAGCCTATTATCTTTTTTTTTTTTTTTTTTTTTTTTTT
>RJWJ010025115.1:0-24184 GCA_004363605.1 Indri indri
TGGCCACCTGAGAGTGCCCTTGCCCCTGGCCTATCCTGGGCCTCCCACCGCCCCTGTTCCCTACCGCATGGCGTAGGTCATCCGGTCAGGCCGCATGGCTCTCATCATGCAGAGGCGCTGTAGGGCTGTCTTGTTCTTCCACTCTTGTGGGAACTTCTCCTTCTCAGGACATTCTGACTCCACAAATTTTTTCCAGCTTTTGGCAGATCCCTCTATGTCCCGATCCAGGTTACAGAATTCCTCCATTGATGAAAGTGCCTGGGAAATTCCAGAGAATCTTGCTCTGAAATGCAGTTTCTCCAGAAAGTTGTCATTTGCATTGTGTTGGGGTTGAGAGACAAGAGGGTGTTGTGTACACGATTCTGTCTCATTTATGCTGTTGTCTGGAGCCTTGGCTCTTCCCCCAGGGAAAATCAAGGAAGAGGAAGGATATTGATCAGCTCATCCTCAGCAAACTGGCCCAGTAATGGGCAAGGCTTAGCAAATGAAATTCTGGGGCTATTATTAGCAGCAGAGACTGAGCCACGCCTGCCTGCAGGGTATTGCATGGAAACGGGGGAGAGAAGAGGTAGCATAATTATTCTGGTCACGGAGCCTGAACACTTAAAGTCATTGACTTCTCCCTTTCAGCCCCAAACTCATTCTGCCACCAAACCCTGTCAATTCCTTTTTAAAAATGTCTCTAAAATCATTCATCGGCTTTATATTAATGCCAACTCTTAAAATTTCCATTGGTTGTCTACTTCTATAAAGATTAAGTCCAAATGCATCACTTGGTGACCAAGCCTCTTCATTTGGTGCCTTCCTTCAGCCGGCAAACGGGGTGTCCTGTTCTGCCCCGCTCTGTCCAAGCTTATCTGCCCCCAGCCTTAGAAATGTGCCTGACTCATTCCCAACTCCGCCTTCGTTCACACTACTTTCACCATAGATAAGATCCTGTTCTCTCCCCAATTTTGCTTCTTCCTTTTCTTTCGTTGGCAAAATTATTATTTGTTAAGGTTCTGCAAGTTGTAGAGTCCAGTTCAAAAATCTGCAACCTCCCTTGGGCACATCCTCCCTAACCTAGAACCGCCCATCCTTTTGCAGAGCACTTAGAGCTACTCATGGTGTCAACATCCTTAATAAAGAGTCTGCCTTAATTTACAGATCTTTGACTGCTGATAGATTTTAAGCCTTTTCCCCTTCTGCCCCACATCTGGGCAAGCTGAAAAGTAAGCCTGGGCTCTCCCTCCTTTGGCACTGGATGGAAGTTGTACCAGGCAAGCCCCTGCGCACGCACGGAAACCCTCACCGTGGCCCCACCCGCTAATCACCATGAAAACCCCAAAGCAGTCTCCTTTCCTGGCTCTCTCAAGCCATTTTCAGACTGCCTGTGAGCTCCCCTGCTCTGCCTGGAAAGCCTCAGTACCTGAGTAATAAACTTTTTCATGCCCACTTGGTATGTGTGTGGCATCATCAGTCTTGATATTGGAACTGAACTTTGAGTGTGGGGGCTCCATCCTGTTTCTTCAGAGAGCCCACATCAACATTGCTCGCTTAGACGCTTCATTACCTGCGGTCCTGCCACCATGACTCAGCTCTGCCTGTACGTGTGGCTTTGCCAGTGAGATTCAACGCTGGACTGTGCGTCTAAAGCCGCTGCCACAGTGCCATGAATTCTAAGGAACCCAATAGATTCTTGTTACTTGAGTTCATTCACTCACCTGTCTACTCTCACAGCATTCATGGAAGGCCTGCGGCATGGCAGGTCCTGGGGGATACAAGGTGAACAACAAGCACAAACGTGTGCCTCGAGGAGCTTGCGGTCCTAAGGTAAGGAGGACGGAGGTGAGGGAAGCCTTGGTGTGTAGGATTCTGCTGGGCAGAGACAGGTAGAGAGCAGGAAGATCGTTTTAAGAGAAGGATCACAAAGAGCCAAAGCCTGGAGGAGGGAGAGCACAGGGCTCGATGGGAAGCAGTGTGATCACGGTAGGAGTCTGGCCGCTGGCAAGGATGCTGCGGAAGGACTGACACTTGACCCGGGCTTGCCTACGCTCCTCTCCAGCGGGGATATAAACCCCTGTTCTGGCTTAACGTATCCTTTCACGTGGGCTCTGTGGCTTCACACTTTCCCCCTGACCGCTCAGAGCAGGGAAGGTACCCTTGTTCGTGCTGATCCGCGGCGTGGGGCGGAGTGAGAGAGGCAGAGAGTGCACCAAGAGAGGGCAGTTCTGGCCCCAGCACCACCATGAACGAGCCAATGCACTTGGCGCCTGCTCTGAAACCTTTGTGGCCTTTGGTTTTTTCCATTTGGAAAATGAGGCCAAGTGATCCTGGTCTGCCGTATCTCATACTCTAATGCAGACACAAGTGCTTTGAAGACCGTGAAGCCCCCCCTCGTCCTTCCTTGGAGGCTCCTAGAGCTATTGAATTGCAATTGCTGGTTCACTTGTCTGTTACTCCCACAAGATTGTGAGTTCCCTGTGGGCAAGAACTTTCGCAGGCATCTTTGTATGCCTTCGGCCTAGCGGGCTGCCTGGCACTTAGGAACTGCTCCATTAATAAGGTTTGACATCTGCCTGGACAGCAGGAGGGCTCTTGACAGGCTGAGAAAGCTGCAGCTGCTGTAATTATTCCTCTCTGCACTGTGGAACTAACTTTCATCTTCTTCCAGGCAGCCACTCACCCGCTCTTCCCAGCTTGCATCACCATTAACCCTTCTGCAGCCCTGCTCCCCGCTCTGGCACCTTCACAAAGCTGAGCAAATTACACTGTGATCAGTGCTCCCAGCTGCCGGGGCTGGGTCTGAAACACACTTTCTTGAAGCTCTGGACTGAACACGATTGCAACATTTAATCTTCCAAATGAGGGAAAGGGATTTCTAGCCTTCTAATAAGCTAAATGGAAATGACTAATTAACCTAATTACTTTGGACTGTGTAGCAAAATACAACTGAGCTAAATTGGCAACCAGAGTGGTAGCGTGGGGCCTTTTCAAAGGCTAACAAAGGCGTTCGTCACAGATGAGATTTTCTAACGAAGAACAGAACATGCCCATTACCTTAAAGTTCAGCATTCGATGGGACTTAAAAAATTCTTACAAAGGATAAAAATAAAAGCAGTATTTTATCACAAAGATTCCATTCATTACCTGCTTATTAGTTCTTCTGGGGAAACAGGCAATCGATCTATCTCATTAGATAGAATGCTTTAAAACATTTTTAATCATGTCCTATTCAATTATACTTATTTTGTTTCTTTAGGCTAAAATCCAACTGAACACTTAAAAAGAGTATTCATCAAAGGTTTCGACAGTGCGCGCTACATAGAGCATTGTGTTTCACCTGCTCACATCCTGTACTCCGCTTCAGTCTGATGGGTCTGGACTTAGCTGCTCTGTGTAACAAATTCATACAGAGGGATAAAGCTTTACTCGCTGGCAAAATCCTTTGAATAGCCAGATGAGCTTAGCCCACAAAACAAAACCAAAAAGCAAAGTGAAGCAAAGTGAACTAAAGAATCCATTTTGGGAAAAGAGGAATGAAACCAAATTGCATGTAGCTTTTGAGTTGAGCTATGTAAAGTGAAAGCATGAAAGAGTGCTTGTGAATCATTTATTCTTTATGACTTCAGTTGCAGAGAGCTTTGTGGGATAACACAGAGAAAGGCAACTGCACTTGGCCCAACTGGGCAACTCACAGTTTCGGAAAGCTTTTCCTTCTTTGGACAAATTCTATCAGGTACAACCTGTATCACCCACAGTATGTCTATACCTTATAGCTGGGTAATTCATAATCATAACTGTCATGGGTGAATTGTGCCCCGCTAAAAGATATATTGAAGAACTAACCTCCTGGACTTGTGAATGTGCCCTTATTTGGAAATAGGATCTTTGTAGACATAATCAAGTTAAGATGAAGTCACCAGGGGGCCCTAATCCAATATGACTGGTGCCCTTATAAGAAGAGGAGAGACAGAGACACACAGAGGGCAGACGGCCATGTGAAGATGGGGACAGAGATTAGATGGTACCACAAGTCAAAGAATGCCAGGGGCTAATGGAAACTGGAAGAGGCAAGGAAGCATCTGTCCCTAGAGGCGTTGGAGGGAGGATGGCCCTGCTGACACCTTAATTTTGGATTTCTAGCCTCCAAACTGTAAGAAAACAAACTTTTGTTGTTTTAGGGCCACTTGGCTTGTGGTACTTTGTTTTACAAATAAAACAACCGTGACCATAATCAGCTTCCATTTATTGACTCCGTGTCTTATATAACCCTGCGAGAAAGGCATTATGATGACCATTTTGCAGCTAAGGAAACAAAGGCTCAGAGAAATAAGGTAAGATGCTAGAGGGCACATACACACAAACTTGAACTTGAATCCAGCAATATCTGTCTCCAGAGATGCGTTAACTCATCCATCTCCATCATTGCTCTGATTTTACAAACAGGTTCAATCAGAACTGCTTTCTAGAGCTTATTTTCCATAAGGGCATCAGATTATGAGTCATTATTCTCAAGCTCTGGGGCCATACTGTCCTGCAAGGTAGCCGCTGGCCTTGAGTAACCAATGAGACTGAGGGACCGAATTTTTAATTGTATTTAATTTTAATTGTTTTAAAATTTAAGTGTAGAAACTGGGACTTGTTTTAGTTATTGGAAAACTTCTAAAGATGTTTGGAATGACTTGGGTCTATGAATCAATTGTTTTACCTCTAAATTACATGAAAGCATCTACATTTTTTTGATGAAAATTTAGCATCTCAATTGAAATGAGCTATAAGTATAAAATATACATATCAGATTTCAAAGACAGCATAAAATATAAAATATCTTGTTAATTTTATAACTACATATCAAAATGGTAATATTTTGGCTACATTACGTTAAAGAAAATATCTTATAAAAATTAATTGCATCCATTTCTTTTTACATTTTTTAACGTGGCTACCAGAAAATTTAAAATTACATATGTGGCCTGCATTGTATTTGTTTTGAATGGTGATCCTCTAAAGTGTGTCTATTCATTTGTATTTTATGTACCCTAGAAAAGTTGATGGCTTTCTACTTCTCTGCATTTGTTATAATCATTCTTAGGTATTTTGTAACTTTTTTCATTTTGGTTACTGTTGTGAATGGAGTTCCCCCTTGCTTTTTTTCCAAATATATTATTCCCCTTCCCATTCACTAGATTGGGCCCAGAATGACAAATGAAGGTAAATAAAAATAAAATTAAACCTTTATTATTTAGATCAGGGATTGGCAAGCTACAGCTTGTAGGACTAATCTGGCTCTCTACCTGCTTTTATAAATAAAGTTTTATTGGAACTCATTCATTTACATACTGTGTATGGGGTTTTGGCAGAGTAAAGTAGTTGCCACAGAGTCAGGCCTGCAAAACCTAAATGTTTTCTAAGTGGCCCTTTACAGTAAAAGTTTGACAACTCCCAAATTAGATATAGTCTTAAAGTTGATTGAAACAATACAGACTCTGAAAAAGAAGTTAGAAAACTATTTTGAGCAACGGTAGCATTAGTGGAATTAGCTCAGAATTTCCTGAGATGACTCCTTTGAAGAGTACAACATGCATATAAATGATTAAGTTCTAGGCTTTTGTTATAAAGTAAATCTACTTGGATAGATCTCAAAGGAATTATGCTGAGTGAACAAGCCAATCCCAAAAGGTTATGTACCATATGATTCCATTTATATAACATCCTTCGGATGAAAAAAGTTATACAAATGGAGAACAGAGTAGTGGCTGGCAGGTATTAGGAATTAGGGGAGGGAAAGGTCGTTGTGGTTATAAAAGGCCAACACGAGGGGTCTTGTAATGATGGAATTGTTTATATCTTGACCATCATGGTGATTATATGAATCTACACATGTGATGAAATGAAACATACACACGTGAGTGCATGTTAACTGGTGAAATGAGAATAAGATGAGTGGATCGTATCAATGTCCATTTCCCGGATGTGTCACCGTACTACAGTAATGCAAGATGTTATCGCTGTGGGAAACTGAGTACAGGGACTATCTCCGTATTATTTATTAAAATTGTAGGTGAATCTACAATTACTTCAAAATAAAAACATTTAGTAAAAAATGTAAGGAGAAAGAAGGCCAATCATATTACTTTAGACTCATACTTCTTTGTGTTACCAAACATGCATAAAATGCAACAAACACAGAAGATCGTAAACAGGATTCCTCTTATGCAGATGCTGCTTCTCACACTGCACAGGCACCTGCCACGGGCACGCATGGGTTGCGCACAGGGAGGACGGGGCCCGGTCTCTCTGGAGGTGGCGTTACCTCCGTCAGCATTTCCTGCAGGCATCCTGTCAGGCCCTGTGGATACCAGCATGGCCCCTGCCGAAAGGACCTGACAGCCTGTGATCTTTCCAATGTTCACAGAATACCAGCTGCACTAAGCTGCACAACATGGAAGGAAAATAGGCTTTGCCATCAGATAGACTGAAATTTGTGTCCTGGATTTCCTTCTTGTAAGCTGTCAGACCTCAATTTCCTCATGTGTTAAATGGGAACAAATAATACATATTGCCCAAGCAGACGTGAGAATGAAATAAGGCAACACGTTTCGGAGGCACCCAGTGCATGTGAGCTATTATATTACTAACTGCGGAGTATCCCAGGCCGAAATGCACCCCCTGCTTCAAGTCTGAGTTAGGATTCACACGAGGTGCTTGAGTCCCAGCATCTGTTCATTTCATGGCAATGCTGTGGCACCCTCGCCACATCAGCCCAGGGGCTCACTGAGGAGCCCACCTTCTAGCCTTGAACAGCCCTGGCAGGTGGACGGCAGCTCGGCTGACTCAGAGGAGCTCTCGGGAACTTCCGGTTCCCTCACACCCTGGAGGCAGAGCCCTCACCCTGCAGCTCGCCTGTTCCTTCTCTGCAGGCCCAGAGGGCGGGTTTGCAGCAGGGGCATAGGTAGGGAAAGGGATGCACTCATGTTTACCACAGCTGTGTGCTTGGACTCCAAAACACAGCCCCATTGACTTCACGAGGACAAGTGTCAGGAACAAACTCTGAGAGATGAGAACTCGACTTTTTCCTAGGGGCCAGTACTGACCTTGATGGCTCCCCAGGCCTGATGGGAAAGGAAGTCCACTGGGCTGGTGGTGCCTGTCTGCACTGGGGACCGAAGCAGAAAATCCAACTCTGCTGCATCGACTTCCTGGTTCATGAGGAGAATCTGCAACATGGAAAAATGACACTGTGTTCCTTTACCTTGTGGTAGCCACAGGGTCCTGGAGATCCCAGGGGTTGTCACCCAGTGTGATTATTGCTGCCTCTAACACGAGAACTGGCCCATAAGTTTTAGTGGTTTAACAAGGATAGAGTGGAAGAAAGTCTATATTCATGTATGTTATGTCCGTGTCCATCTATTTTCACCCCAAATATCAGGGTGACTTACTTGCACACCGTGAACGACTGTATATCTTGGTTAGCAAGCATTTATTATGTGTCAATCATAAATGCCATGGAGTATGCTCCTGTAATCTAATTGAGCCGATCATGCATGCAAGTGACATGATCTGAGGAAAGTGTCAAAGTGACGTGTGAATATGTGCACGCTAGAAATGCAGACGCAAATCAGTAACGCTACAGAGTTCCAGAATGGGGGAGGGACTGGCAAGGGGGGAGGGAGGGATTAATTTGACTAAACTTTCTATGCGTGGTTTTGAATTGGATCTTGGAGAAGCTATTGTGCGAGACGGGAGTACTTAGACAGGAAGGGAAGACTTTCCGGGGAGGGGGAATGGAAGTGCGGAGCCGTGGCAGGGGAATCAGAGAGGCGTGTGCATGGGAGGGGAAGCACTGGCTTGGTGAGAGCCCGGAGTCGCACTGAGAGGTGGGGTCCAAGTCTCTTTGCGAAGGCCGAGCTGCCACACAGACTGGGCTAAGCCACAGTAACACACATGAACTCAGGCTTTGAAAGGTGCCAACAGAGTCAGCACACAAGTGATGATGGAATACCTGACTTTTAGAATTGGAAAAGGCCCTCAAGATAACGTAGGCTGTGCTCTCAATTTACGGATTGGAAAAAATCCCAATTCCAAATGATGAGAGGGATACACACAAGGCAGTAAATTCCCATGGCTTTTTGATGTTGAGAATAACTGCAAGACAACGGTTTCTTCTCAAAGAGGCCACAACACTGGAAGTCCCTGCTTCCCAAGCCCTTGAGAAGGCCAAGGCTGCTACAGCTAGAGAGAGACCTGTGCAGTTTCTTATCCGGCGGGGAGGTTGGGTCAGGAAACTTGCAATCCAAAGGTAAACAAACAGTGAAGGATACTCTACCACAGTTGTACAGCATCTCGAAAAGCATCTAGTTATTGGCATGGCCATCTAGTTTCATCTTCGGTGTCAGTTTTGATTGACAGGTAGTGGCTGCTGGAGGGCTCTGTTGAGGGGGATCTTAGATCATCCAGCATCAGCAAGGAAAGCACAATGATGATTAAGCATGTCTGCCACGCGTGGGAAATGGTAGGAGCAGCATGCACCGTACCGAACCTTCTTGTCTGACGCCTCTACCTACAGATGCATTGTCCAGACACACAATTGGCCCTCCCTATTCATGGGTTCCACACCCGTGGATTCAACCAATCATGGATCGAAAACATTTGAGAAAAAATTTCATTTGGACTGAACATGTACAGATGCTTTCCCCTTGTCATTGTTGCATAAACAATACAGTACAACCATCATTTACATGGCATTTTCATTGTATTAGGTAGTATAAGTAATCTGGAGATGGATTTAAGGCATATGGGAGGGTGTGCGTGGGTTGCATGCAAATACTATGCCATTTTATATCAGAGACTTGAGCACCCGTGGATTTTGGTATCCACAGGGATTCCTGGAACCAACCCCCCATGGATACCAAGGGACGACTGTGCTGTGTTGAAAGCAAAATTTCTTAGGACCTGCTGTTTGGGCACTAAAAATGACCTATTGTCTGAAAACTTCTTTAATCCACTTTTACCTGAAAGGTGAGCTGGGCAAGGTAGGTCAGCTTATCACACTCGAAGAGCCCCCGCGTGGTGTACTGGTACACAGAGAAGGTTACGCTGTCTATGAGGTTAGTCAACCGCTCCTGGAGGCTCTCGCCAGGAGCTGCCCTCTCCACGGCCTTCTGGAAGACGATACTGAACGCCTAGGGACAGAAGGTAGGACACTGGTAATTCACACAACTCCCTTTGTATATCCCAGTGGTCTTACATGGGAAGAATATTATAATGTCCCAGCCTACAGAAATTTTTCGCCAGCATATTCTGCCAAGAAAGAATAACGGTAACAAGAAAACATTCTATTAGCAGTTTCCTTGGTTTGCTCATATGAATTATTACACTGCTATGGGCATAGAGAGATGAGCCTACAGCTTCGATCAGTGAAATGTAAGTGTCCAGCAGCCACAATAATTAAACTAAATCCAGGAAGTCTTTATTGGATAACTACCTGAATAAAAAGTAGAGACAGCCAACGGTAACCAGCTAGCATAAATGATGCTATCCAGGAGATTATGAAATTCTTGGTGGTAAAAACAATGTTTGGTACAACTTTGTTGTCTAAAACTGACCCTTGCATGTAATAGGCACTGAGAATTTTTTTTAAAGAAACGAAACTTTATTTTCTGTCACTCTGATTTCCATCTTGTGAGTGTGTGGAAGGACAGCTTAAGACCATTCAGTGGTTGATCCCACCCATTTGGTGGCCTGAGCTGTGGGCAGTGCAGACCAGGCTTCTCATCGCAGGCTGAGGGTTTCGGTGGGGAATTGCTGAATGGTCACAGAGTGCACCTGCACACCTTCAAACCAGTCTGCAACCTCAGGCTGAGTAGCAGTGACCTCAGGAGCTGGAGCCGTCCATTCAGCCTGAAGTTCCTCCTTGGTCACAGCCTGCTCTTCCTTTCCAATCTCTTCAGCATCTCTGCAGAAGTAGAAATCAGGCATGACCTCCCGTGGGTGTTCATGGGAGATGGCACACAGGTGCAGAGCTTCCTGGGCCGGCCTGCACCACACCAGACTCACTGAGTGGGAGCCCTTGTTGTTGCAGGGGATGGCGACATCCCCATAGCACAGACAAGAATCTGTGTTACACAGAGCAGTGGTAGATAGGCGCAGGGTAACTAAGATGCCTCTGTGGGAGGCTGTAGCCGGTCCTAGGTTTGGTAACCACCAGCAGACACAGCTCCCGGAAGGCTGCCTGGATCTGGCGAGTGAGAGTTGCAGCAGTGAAGCGGCTAGCAATAGGAGTGGCTCCAGAGGCAACAGCAAACTTCAGCACGGTGTTCCTGGAGGATGTGACGCTGACGTCGGCAGAGTTTTCAACGGTAACAATGGTACAAGCTGCCAGCAGAAACTTCTTCCAGGTCCTCTTCAGGTATGTGACACAGATGTCATCACTTTTCCTTTTGCAGACATACTGTTCCTTCTGGAAGTCAAGGCTAGTTCCACCGAAGTTGGTTTCTGCTGCAAGAAATACGAGGACATCCTCCTCCCTCATATGCAGGACATCAAGGCCTCTGGACACTGTGCAAATTTCTCTTTAAGTTGCGATTGGAATTCAGAACAACGCTGCATGGCCCTCTCTCTGGGTAGCGCAGAAAAAGGGAGACTATTTTTAACTAATGATTTTACCTTTTGGAAATGACAGAATCTCAGGGGTTCTTTGTTTTTCTTCCTGTTAGCTCTGCAGTGATTTGAGTTCTTGGGCATGTCCTTCCTCATGCACTCTTCCTGCAACGCTGGGAGTGTGGCCTGCTTTGGTTGCGTCTTCTCAACTACACATTACGGCCATAATATGAAATAAAATCATATGAATCAATTTTCCACTGTTTTAAACTTACAGACTGACAATGTATAAACACAAATGTTTGAAATGCTACATTTTAAATGTCATATGAATAGAACACATCATTAAAGAAAATAAAAACCAAGGTAAGATTGGACCTTTTCAAGTTTTGGCTACGTAGATTTCTAGTCTTTTCTTTATCTTCCTTTTGTGGCTTTAAGAAGTGAAAAACCTTAAGTTTTTCTAACACCAAGTATTTGAACCTCAATGGAAACTGTATAAGATTTGAGTCATAGTATTTCTTCATTTGCAAGATGGGGGGAAAAAGTGTGAATTTCTCCTTGCATTCCAGAGTTCCAGGGAGTTTGTTGTTAACAAAGCCCTTGCAGACTCTCTTCTTCAATTAGCTTTGATGATCTTTGCAAAATCTTCTGCCTGAGTTCAACCCAATCCATCGTGATATTTGCTCTCTTGGTAGATTTTAGATAGGAATAATAGTTCATTGGAGGCTGATAATGTACCCTAAGACCACACAGAGCAATTTGGGAAGATTCCACTTGCAGAGCAGGTCTGTACAGACAAAATGGCTGGCTTTCTCCAGGCGGTTACTATGGCTTTTCCCTAAAACTCTACCAAAATGACAGTGATCAGAAAGAATCGCTAGTTTTTAAGTTTAAAAGTGTTTCACAATTCAGGAAGAGATCTAAAGAAAATAAAAAACCTAAGCACATTTCACATTTTCTCTACATTAAACTAATGTTAGCTCTCTTTTTTCTTTTCCATCCTTAAAAAAAATTTCTTCTTTCACTTCTGGCATCTGAGCAGCTCTGGTGCTGGGCCTGATCCTCACTCCCAGAGCTTCCTCTAGAAGGTCTCTTCTGCCCACATGGTCTTCTCGTTGACTCAAACCACCCTCCTAGATACTCAGTAGCTTTTGCAACTTTGGGGGGGGGGCCTTATCCATTGCCTTATATCTGCATTATTTTTTTGTCTTTTCACTTTTACCACTTTATGAGCACCCTGAGAGTGGGGGACAGGCCTTACTCACTTCCTGATATTTCCCAGAAAAGCCCATCTCTTCATGCACAATAGGCACTGAAAAACATTTGTTGAACAAAAGACTGTGTCCTGCTAATGCTTGAAAGAGCGTAAGCAAAGTACGAGGGATGCTCTAGACCAAGGGTCTCACACTCAGTGTCTTCAGGGCCCAGGTGTGTAAGCCCAACTAGGGAGGGACGGGCTCTGTGGCAACGTGGAGGTCACACACCCACCCAGGGAGCAGCACCCCTTAGCGCCAGCGAATTCATGCTGTGTGGGATGCGAGCTCACGGCTGCTGATCTTCCAAACTTTTATGAGATGCCAGAAAGTGGGATTTGTGTGACTTCTTCTCTTTGTTTTTAAATGTTTCAAATTAAAGTATTTGAAAAGCCCTTGGAGGTCAACAGGCTCTTAGGCCTCTGGTTTGAGATCAGTGCTCCATGTTCTACTTGCTTCTGCCTGTCTGAGGCTTCCCTTTCTAATCTCTTTGAGAAATATTATTCCTCCAGCCTTGCCTCTCTGCTCAGTGCACAGGACAGAGGAAGCCAGGTCTTCCATCAGTCTGCAGGGGACCCCAGGGAGGTGTCTTCTCCCTCCTTGGCACCCTCCAAGTGTGTCTCATTAACCCTTGCCTAGCCTTTGGCTGAGTCTCGAAGAAAAGCTACTTTGCAATCACGTAAGTTCCACCTTAATCATGTGGTGAGCTTCCAAGTTCTTTCAACTAGGGAGGTGATCCTGTAGTTATTAGGCTTATCCTGCTAACTTTTATACAGTTTTAAAATATTTTATAATTCTCTCATATGTTGCCTTGACCCAAATATAAGACCAAGTATTGGCTTTCTTTTTAAAAGCATAAAATATTATAAACACAGTTCATCCAATCTGCAGAGACTCTGAGTTAGGAGAAAGGGATCAGGAAATAGTGAAATGCCATTTCCAATGAAACGAGCCCCGGGAGCTGGAGGCCCTCTGACTTCTCATCTGCTCATCACCACTCCCACAGCTGGGCCTCCATGTGGCGGGCTAGTTGAGAACACTTCACAGAACTGAAGTTATGCTCTGTGCGTGTGTGTGAAATCTCTGTGTGTCTACATGCATATGTTCTCTCTCTCCCCTATCTCTTTATGTCTGTGTGTGTGTGTGTGTGTGTGTGTGTGTGTGTGTGTGCGTGTATGTGTGTACTCTTTGTTGGGTCAAACCAAAGAAGTTGTTCAGAAATTCTCCACCACCTCCTAATGCCTCTTCAGCTGTGGTCCTTTGATGAATCCCCGAGGGAGAAAGATGTACTTTTAGAGATGCACTTAAAATTTATAGGTCTTTATTTTTTCATGAGTAAGGTGAGTTTAGTCAGCACTTACAATCTGCTAACGTGTTTGGTTTTAGGAGTATTTCAGCAACCACAAAGCAGGAGCTTTGGGGATATTAGAGTAATAAGAGAAATAATTTAAACTTGGTCTACTATTATTGTCTGCTTTGGACTTTAATCAGTACAAATGACATTCACATTTGATTGCCTCTATCACACTTTAAGTTCTTTGGGGACAGGGATCACTGGTTATATTTCTTTGGTATTCTCTTCCATACAGTCAATAAACACATTGTGCTTACTGAATGAATGAGGCTGACACTTGCCGTCTCAAAAGGCTGGGCCTTTGCAGTGGTGGCCCAAAGTTCCAGCCAAAGTTACCAGTGAGTCATGTAAGACCCAATTAAAGAGATGAGGATGGTAATACGGGTCTAAAGGTAACATAGCCGCTCTCCTGGCTTTGATCTCACGGATCTGCCATAGCTAATGAAGCACACGGATGGGCTCTCAGGGAGAGCTGCGTCAGCATTGTCATACTGCTTTACTACGATTACGTGGGAACTTCAGGTGTAAGTCACCTTGAGAGAAAACTGGTACATTGGATGGATCTTGCTGAGGTCGTTCATGAGGAAGTAGAGCAGAGATGCTCGGGCGGCAGCTGGCCGGTAGTGCTCCCGGGCCTCATTGATCCTCACTTCGGTGACCTCGGCCTCCTGCACCTGTGGGGAGAACAAAGAGTCCACTGCTCAAACCAAGCAGGGCTTCCTGAGAGTTCGCTTGGCCTCTCTGTGTGAGTAGACATGTGTCTGTGCATGGGGTGGAGTGAACTGGGATGGGGATGGTGGGCAGAGGGTTGAAAGGCTACCATGTTATTCCTTAATAGAGCTCGAGTGAGAAAGGAGATGGTGCACGTCTAGCTCTTCACAAGGGTGAGGGTGTCATTTCTTCCAGCTGGCAAGTGTGGGCCATGCGAGTCTCCAATCTCCATCTCTAATGAGAAAGGTTTCATGGAAAAGCAAAAAAATACATGTGACTCGAAAATGAGCTAGAATGTCAAGCAGTGGCAATCCAGAGAAAGAAGCATAGTGTAATTTTCTTTTTTCTTAATTTTTATGAGATGGCTCGTATGCAAATTCACAAAGACGATCTCTTTCAATGGAATGTTCTGTTTTTAGAAAATTTCTTATCACGAGTAAAAATAAGACAAGAGACCTGAGCATCAGGAGAGAGATTTCTATTAAAATGTGCCACTAAATACAAACCTCAGTATGCTCTGCCCTTATGCCCTGAAATAGAATGAAACTTCTGATAACTTGTGGGAATACCACGGGAAGAGGCAATCACCCCTATTGAAGATGGTCTCCTAGTAAACAATTACAAACTAGGGGGGAAGTGTTACCAAAGGGGAACATTACAAGACCCCTTCCAAAAACAAAAAGACAAAAAACAAAACATACAAAAACAAAAAGCTCCAGAAGGATTAACATCCCAAGAACTAAAGATAATTGAACAACCTAAAGCTCACCATTAAGTATGTTTCAGAGCAGTAGATATAAAAGAATACCTAAAACAAAGACATTGTAAAAAAGAACAGGCATACCTGAAAAAGAACTAACTAGAACTTCTAAGAATAAGAATATAGTCATTTAAATGAAAAAAGTGTACAGGTCAAATAATAGACTAGAGTTTAAAAGAGAATAAGCAAACTAAGAGAGAGCTGAGGAAATTGTTACAGAAGCAACTCAGGAAGAGACAAAAATGGAACCTATACAAAAGAGGTTTGAGACTTGGCGGATGGAATGAGATTTAAAATACACCCAAGAGAAATCAAAAGAGAATAGAGAGGATGAAGGGAAGGCAATATTTGAAACTATGATAGTTAAGAATTTTTCAAAGTTGTTGAAAGAACAGAGCTCTTACTTTGAAGAAGCTTATCACTCTTAAGAATAATACATGAAAGATAAATACTCACTAAGCAGTAAAATTTTGGAGTATCAAAGATGAAGAGAAAATGCTAAAAATGACTGGAAAGAAAAGACAAAGTACCTGTCAAGGAACCGTAGTTAGACGGAAAGCAGATTCTTAGTAGCAACAGCACCGAAAGGTATTTTATAACACGGTAACAGAAGATGAGAGGGAATGATCATAGTTAACGTATTAAAGTACTCTAAAGTCCTCGCGTAGTTTTAGAAAAGTCTAGATATATTGCTTAATTTTAGACTTTGTTTTATATATACATATATATATATACACACACACACATACACATATACACACACCTCATATATAAAATGGAATAGGTTTTTAATATATAAACAAAGCAAGGTTAATTAATTAAAAAAGTGTGAATAGCTTTAAAATCCACAAAGCATAAAAGAAGAGGGATATAGGAAAATCAAGAAAAATCAAGAAAGGAGAAAAAAAAACACAGTTAATAGAAAATGCAAATTAAGATAGTAGAAAAAAATTCAACTTATCAATAATGTTAATAAATGTAAATTGGTTAAGTTCAGCAGTTAAAAGGCAAAGATTCTCCGAAGGGGGTGGAACTGAATAAAATTCATGTAACTGCTCAGATTGGTGTTATGATGGGTTCATAGTCTTCAAGCTCACCTGATTCTTTTATGCTGTTCATTAATCTCCATGCCTCTAACCAAATTTTATTCCCATTTTCCACAACTATTGTAAACCTTCACCCTCTCTGCCAGGCCCCTACCTCACCACTATTCCCTCACTCTCTGCAGATGAACTTACTCATGTGTTCACAGATTATATATTAATAGAGACCACTGGGAAGGAATTACCTTAATTTATGCTTCTCCCTCCATTCTGTTAACTGTCTGTTCCACCCAAGTTGCACACATGGACCCGTGAACCATTTCTAGACTCTTGTTTGCCCCCACTCCCTATCACCTTGGAAACTGACTCTCTGTCTTTCTAAAGATAAGCTTATCTGTCACCTGAACTATAGTCCCCTAACAAAGTGTATTAACCATTCGCTCTCATTCCTGTAAATTCAAATCCTCTCCTCAACGAATCTTTTTTCTTTTCCTTTATAATCCATGCATCTTCCCACCCCCATCTTAGCATGCTCAGGTCTCTCCCATCTCAGGGGAAAAAGCCTCCAAAGATTCCATGACCTCCTCAAAAGTCCAACCCTCTCTCTAGCATTTCATAGTTTTGCTCTCTCTCAACTCTCGTTCTAATGCAATCTGGTTCTGCTTCCACTACTTCGCCAAAACCATTCTTTGCAAGTTCATTAATAACTCCTTTTTGCAAAATTCAATGGCCACATCTCAGCCATGTATTATTTGAGTTCTCAGCAGCATTCGGCACCACTGTCACCCTTTCTTCTTGAAATGCTCTCTTCTATCATACCTTATTTACCTTTCTTTCCTCTCATTTCTGCCCTATTCCATGCTGCACATCTTCTGTACTTCCTTAAAACGTGTTAGTGGTCCCCAGTGCTCTACTCTCAGTCTTATCGTTGCATACACCTCTCCTACGTGACTTTTTCCACTCCCATGAGTTCAGTTATTAATTGCTTGCTGATGACTCTCAGGACCCTAATGCCACCAGAGACCGTATATCCAAAAACCTACAGGACATTTCCATGTGAATGGCTCAAAAGCATTCCAAACTCAACATAATGCGAACTAAAACCATCATTTCTTCTCACCCCCAAACCCACTTTTGCTCAACTTCTTTCAGGGATTGGTACCGATATCTATCCAGATGTTTAATCCTGGAACCCAAGTCTCTTCCTTGACTGCTCCTTTATCCAAATGCAATCATACCCAATTAATTAGCAAATTTTTCAGTTCTGCTTCCTTAATAGCTCTTGAATTTGTCCACTCCCTTCTGCCACCACTGCCACTCCCATAACTCAGTACACCATCACCTCTAATTTGAATTCATGCACCTCCTACTATTTTCTCTGACTCCCGAATTATCAATCTCTCTTACAGATTGTAGGAGATCTTTCTCAAGCGCAGATCTCACCATGTTACCATCTTATCTAAAAGGAAAAAAAATCCCAAACGCTTTAACGATCTCCAACTGCCATCGGGAGAAAGCCCAATCTTCTCAACATGATTTACAAAGCTCGTTACAGTGGAAACTCAGGCTACCTTTCATGGCTCCTCTCCAGGGCCCTCTTCCAGCCCCACCGGCTCTATGTTCTAGTGATGCTAGCACTAATGGGAAGCATCCCCCTCCTTCCCGCCCAGTGTGGGTTCAGTGCGCCTCGTTTGTGTGCTCGGGGCTCCCTGTGAATTTTCTACCTCAGCCCTCATCGCTGTTTTCTAACTGTCTGTTTACTTGTCTTTCTCCCGTAGAGGGCCAGGTCCTGGAAGACTGGGATTCTGGCAAGTTCCTTGTTGTATCCCCAACTTCCATCACAGACCTTGGAATATAGTAGCCTCCAAATAAGTATTCATTCTCGTTTGTGAATGAGTGAGAAAGAGAAAGAAGATCAAAAGAAAAGGAAAATAAAAGGAAAAAAAAAAGCTTCATACATCCCTTGGCACAGAGCAGGTGCTCAGTAGGTGTTTGCTGATTTTAAAGAAAAGGATAAGAAATATGGGAGGAGGAGGCGGGGAGACGAGATGGATGTGGGCGAGCCCATCCTCTGACGGGCTCCCTCTGCGTGAGTGGGGTTCTGCCCCGTCTCTCCTGCTCAGCATGGCAGAACTTCCACCACACTTCCTTTACACACTCCTCACGCCCCCGTCTAGAGATAAGGAAGCCATGGGTAGCTGGCGGTAAAACCTGGTGGTCACGCAGCAGCTGCTGAGCCAATGGAGGTTGGACCTTCCTCTCTTCTGTCCTCAGTTGTCTGTTATCCCAGAGTGGGCGGGACCTGGTTTATCTGCCTTATCCATCATTACTTTTCATGTTTCCTGCCTTGTCCTGACCTGGAGCAAAGTCTTTTGTATTTGGAGAAATCCCAGTAATCTAGCAATAAGCATATTCCCTCAAAGGTATGTTGCTCCTGGATGCTGTACAGATACGCTCTCTCCTGCTCAGAATCAGTACCTTAACTATTCTTCTGGTCTAAGAGCAGGACTAGGACTGCAGAAGGCCCTGGGTAGGGCTGGCAGTCTGCAGGGAGCGAGCCAGGGCTTGGGGCCCTTCCCTGTCAGGTCACATCTTGTGCGTCCCCACGAGGGGAATAAAAGCCTTCCCAACATTGTGAAATATAAAGGAAGAAAGCTGTATGTTGTACCGTAATTGTTTCCCAGGATGATAGTTTTTGAGAGCTGAGTTTCCCAGGAAGTCATTGAAGTTTTCTCATTAAAATCAGACTTGTGAGTGATATTTTTGCAGTCCAGCAGGTTTTCTCAGAATGCAGTCATGCCCAAACGAGTCAACCTTCACAGCAACATGATTCCTGAGCTTGAGAGCAGTTCCACGACTATCTAAGGTATCGAGTCTGAGCCGCCACTCCCTGCACAGAATACCCGGCTCTGCACAAACTTAAGGGCTCGAGTGTCTGTGGGGTTGAGATAACAAAAGCATTTCCCAAAAGGTGGGAACTCCATAATCCGGGAGGCAGTCATTTCAGGAATCCTGCCTAAGTGGACTTTCTAGGAGAAACTTGCTAAGATGGAAAGCCATCTATTACTCTAAGTTCTTTTTTCTAAGAGTCGGACTCAGGGACAAAGAGGAGAGGAAATGGTAGGAGGACCCCAGCCCCCCTGAGTCCCTGGAGTAGCCAGGGGAGCCTTGCCTTTTTCCCGATCTCTGCGGCAGTCTGCTTGGTGGCCTCCAGGCTCTCCACCAAGGCAGTTTCTCCCAGGAAGTTCCCAGATGCTGAGGAGAGGCGAGAAAGCAGGTTGTCTTCCAGCGTTTTGAGGGTGATTTTGAATCCATTCTGCTGTTTCGTGAGATCGGACTGCAAATATCAAGCAAGGAGTCAGGTATAGATGCCCAAAGCACCCAACTCTTGGGATAGGTCTGAATGAAGAAATGTGTACGGGGCCAGAGTGCCTTCCCTTAGAGCTAGCAAACTGGAGGCAGAAAAGCAGAGCGCTTGAGACCACGAGCAGAAGATGCAGCACATGAGTCAAGGCCCAACTGTGCCACATGCCAGGCATGGGACCTTGGGCCAGTTACCCTCTTTACACTTCCAGGGCCTCAGTGGGGATAATCCCCGGGCCCCTCACAGGATTTTTGTGCTGTGCTTAGCACAGCGCCGACACAGTCAGCCTTCACTAAATGGAACTTACTTCTGTGACTAGAGGGAAGGGTCTAGTTCTAGTTCTCTGGAGGGTCCTCTCTATTGCCACTTTACTGCCCCCAGATGAACAGCTCTCCTATGAATTACTTTTTTTTTTTGGAAAAAAAAAATCAGCAGAAACAGGCTTGGTACAGTTTAGGCAAGATCATTGCAAGGAGGCTTCCCCAAGGCTAGAGCAGGGTGCTAGTATCCAAGCAGATCCCACCTCATCCTCCCTTTCTGAGGGTTTGTTCCGCACCCTAAAGCACCAGATGCTTTGTATTTTTATTTTGGGGGGTGGGGAGTTAACTTCAGGCAGCTGTAGTTTCTTTGCCCTTGTACAGCCTTCGGATCTGTGGAGAAAACAACTTTCCTGTTGAAAGCTCCAGCTATGGCCACCCTGGCCTATCTTCTGTGTTTTAAAAACACATATCTCAATCCGGTCTTAACACTAGGATTTGATGTTCTCTCTGCTGAGAATGCTCTGTGCCCACAGAGGTTTTAAAGTTATTTAGGAATTAGCTCAGGTGCCAACTCCTCATAGAATCTTTTTCTCACCACCACAGTTTAAATTAGCCCTCTAGTTTTCTGGTAGTACCCAGTTTTATTTTCTTGAAAATTCTTATCACTACCTGAATGACATTATTTGTTCATTTACATTCTTATTTTCTATGTTCCTCCACTGGACTGTAAGTTCCACGAGGGCAGGGACTGGGTTTTCCTTCTTCACTGTTGAATCCTCCGTACCTATCATCTTGCCTGTTGGAGAGTTGGTGCTCCACAGGTATCTGTGCAATGAATGAATGATTGCAGGAAGCACAGTCCCAGGGAACCCTGAACTCAGTGTCATATGCATGGGAATTTTGAGCCCCAATAATCATGCTTAGAGAGAGGACAAAAAGCATGTTATCTGCTGTGGACTGAATTGTGCTCTCCCAAAATTCATACATTGAAGCCCTAACTCCCTATGTGACTGTATTGGGAATGGGGCCATTAAGAAGGTGATAAAGGTTAAATGAGGTCATAGGAGTGGAGCCCTGGGCCAATGGGATCAGTGCCCTCATAAGAGAAATCAGAGAGCTTTCTCCATCTCTTCACGCAAGCTCAAAGGAGAGGTCATGTGAGGACATGGCAAGAAGGTGGCCACCTGCCAGCCAGGAAGAGAGGCCTCACCAGAAACCAACCATGCCAGCACCCTGATCTCAGACTTCCAGCCTCTAGAATTGTGAGAAATAAATGTCTGTTGTTTAAGTCCCCTGGTCCCCTGGTCTATGGCATTTTGTTGTGGCAGCCTGAGCTAAGAGACAGCCCTAAATTGGTTGAACCCATTTCTGTTATCCTTGCAGAATTTCATTCCATTGAGTTCTGGATGTAGGCATGTGCATGTGTGTGCACGTGTGTGCACATGTGTGCATGCATGTGACCAGAGGCCCTCATGGCTGCAGCCCTGCTCTTGGCCATAGGAGTGTCTGTCCTCCCAACTGTCTGTTGCTTCTGTCTTTGACTAGTCCCATCCTTCTTTGCCCAGCCCAGTGTTCCCAGGTGGCTAGATGGGGTTGGCATTCTTCCAAGGTCCGGCGGAGCCCACCCTGTTCGGCCCCAGAAAAAAAGCCCCTGCCACCCCTTCCCAGGATGGGGTTCCCTGCAGGATCTAGCGGCAGAGCCTTTTCTTCCCCCTGTCCTCAGCGAATACTCGACGCACCTTCAGCTGCTCCAGGTCCGGCCTCTCCATGCTGACCACGGCAGCCAGTAGCTGGTCCTCCAGGCCATCCCTGGTCACAGTGAAGTTGATCAGAGTGGCCTGGGCCTGCAGCTCGGGCTGGTAGTGGGGATTGGCCAGCTTGGTGTGAAGGATGAGCCGGAACTTGGGATTGTAGTCACATTCTTTGTCTCCAATTTTAATGAATCTGGAACAGAAAGGCTCACGTGAAGGTGGAGGCCTTCCTGCAAGATTTGGTCAGGGACAGATTCTAGAATTTTTTTTTTTTTTTTGCAAGATCATAGCAAACAATATCGCCATATTCAGATGGAGTCCACCTAAGCACGTCTAGCGTGAGCCCCAGCGTCCTTCTTTGTCCTGATGTGGGAAACAGGTGTGCAGGGGGCTAGACTCTCCCACGGCCACCATGTTCGCCTTTGCACTGTGCAGCTCCAGGAAGAGCCACTGCCATCGTGACAATGTAGATTAGCATTACATATCACGAAAAATTTCCAGCAGATGGCAGCGAAGTGTTTGGAGGAAGGAGAAACTTCCTGTAGTGTGCACAAAGGTGCGTTACAGGCTAGTGAGGCTTACTTTTTGTGATGGCTGACAGGGGAATGACTTCTGCAGGAGGAAATGATTAAACGAGTAAATGAGCACAAGCTAAGGACATGGAAGGGCAGTGCACGGCCCGGGCAGCGGGTGAGGCTCCTGTGTCAAGCAGCCTCCGTGACAATCGTCGCTCCCTGTCGTGTGAGCCGAGTGCCCTTCTCCTCCCTCTCGTCTTCCTTCCCCACCATCTCCTCCTCCTCGCTAAGCCCTGATCATGCACCAGCGCCCAAAGGGGCAGAGGCTCACCAAGCTGCCAAGGAGCCGAGTTCTGGAACTCAGACAACTGGCTCGGATAAAATGCTCACGCTTAAAAGGCAGTCAGCTTTTGGACCACTGTCCTTCTTAAGTTCCTTCCGAATTGTTCCCTGTGGCCGTGTAAAAGGAAGTCAGTGAGGGCATGGACTGACGGAGGGAAGGTCATTCCCGGAAACTTTCTGCAGGAGCCCAGGGCAGCTGCGTGGCCTTCTGCGGGAGGAGGGAAAGGCAGGCGCGCCGCGGGGAGCAGCCCGGCGGGAGCCGAGGAGGAGATGCTGGGAAGAGCAGGCCTCTGCACGGCTCTAACCGAACCCGCTCCTCGCAAAGGGTCGGCAGCACGGCTGGGTCTTACCGTCCTTTTTTAATGACTTCCCGCCCAAGCAGGGGTCCCAGAACAGGATCAATGGACTCCTCCAGGTTTTCAATCAGCACCGCGTCTCCCGCTTCCAGGGCGCGCTCTATGGTTTGCAGGTAGCTGGGGAAGCAAGCCTGCGTCAGGCAGTCCGCGCCTGCGGCCAGGTGTGCATTCAGAGGCAATTTAACAAGCCAACTGTGGCCTCTAAGGCGCAGTGGTAAACGCAGAAGCACGGCTATTTGCACTGTCTTCTGCAGCCACTGTTTTTTTTTTTTTTTCTATTTAAAGTCATATTTACGTGATTTTATACATTTCTAAAAACAGGGAGAAATTACAATATACAAAAAAAAAATGAAAATGAACCATAAACCCTCCACCTGTGATTAACATTTTGATGTTTAATATGTCTATTTGGATAGATTATATTTTCAAGTTTAGTTTTTATATCATTGGATTCGTATGGCACCTTACATAATCTGGTTTTTGTACATAAAATGTAAACATTTCCCCATGTGATTAAATATTCTTCCATACAGTTTGCAATGACTGGGTAGTAGACCCTATTAAAACACCTTAATTTAGCAATCAGTTAACAAAGATCTAGCTTACTTTTAACTTTCCAGTGCTACACGGAGTTTAATAAACATGGAAATAGGTCAGTTTTCCCTAAATCATTTTATAAGTTTGATACAATACAGTTCTCACAAAAATTAACAATAAACCTTTACTGAACTTGACCAAAGATCTTAAAGTTAACCTAAAATAATATCCTGAGGATGGTAAAGGGAAAAATGGTAGCGAGGAAGAGGAGAGACTCACATTATCAGTCTTAAATATTTTGTATGACTTCAACAGTACAGGTGTGTAGAAAGATGTCTTCAAGGACATCATATGCCAAAAAGTTAGCAGTGTTTTTGAATGATGAATTGTAGAAGTTCTTGTTTTTCTTGTAACTCTTCCCTCTCCACTTTTCTTATAATGATGATACATTACTTTTGCAGTGTGAAATATCACAATAAATGTTGCTAAATGTGAAGCCACATAATTACAGGCTGGTACAGTGTTAGACAAACAGAAAAGAATAAAAACCCTATTTAATAAAACTAATTTAATATATAGCAAAGTGGCATCTCTAATTAGTCAAGGAAAGGACGGAAAATTTAATAGATGGTATTGGAGCAACAGCTAACCACTTCGAAAGTTAGTCTGTACCTCATAGAGTAGCTTAAAATATATTTAAGTTGATTGGATTTCAATGTAAAAAGAAGACCTGTAAAAAACTAAAAATGTAGGTGAATATTTAAATAATTCCTGAAGAGAAAGACTTCTCTAAGCATTATCTAGAGATGAAATGGGTGACAATTCAGATCAAATAACAGCTAAAATAAAATGAAGTGCAGCATGTCTAACCCCACAAATAAAATGAAAAGGAAAATGAAATGCTTGAACACTCATTTTCATCCAAGTGGTGAAAGAAGACCAAACATAGTATTAACATACATAACACAATATTTGTATTCAAGGAACATACGACTAATCTAGAAAACCACCCAACAGAAAGTAGTCAATGGACTCAAACAGAGAATTAATTGAACAAATATTTATCGAGGGCCTAGGGTGTGTCAGGCAGTGTGTTTGGTACAAGAGATATAGCAATGAGCAAAAAGACACACACTTCTGTCTAAAATATATTCATTAGTGAATTATAAAGGAATATTTCAATAAAAGTTTTGGGGCAAAGTCCAGGGTTAGATCACTCTGTGACTGAAGATGGAGATAAAAATATATCATGTCATAACTCAGCATTCATTTCTCAACAAAACTCACTCTGTAAGAAGGATCTGTTTTAGTATTCAGTATTTTCTCTGCTTAACTATTATTTTTCACCTTACAT
>RJWJ010025116.1:0-24212 GCA_004363605.1 Indri indri
TATTCAGAAGATTTAGCAACATATGCTATGACTCCTTAGAAGACTTGGTGACCATTACAACCTAAATAAATACTAAACCCTGCTATGTTGTAGAGTACAGGATTTGGAGTGAGAGGCAAGTCCTAGGTTACCCTTTTGTAACTGTGTGACCTCAGCACCGCTGACTATGCCTTGTGGCAAGCTTGGACCTCTAAGAGTCAGCCTTGTCTTCTGGTCAGTCTCAGGGCTGTATCACTGGAGGGTGTAGCCAAGAGACACATCATCAGTTCCTGTAAGGTTGGCTCTGTGCACTCATACCACACCATTTAAATAAAAAGCAGAAACGTATCCCCTCTTCCTGGGAGCTGACCTTCTGTAGCTGGCAGAGAGGCTCCCTGCACATTTTCTGGGAAGAGTTCAGGAACATGGAAGCTCATAGCTGGCTCTCAGGCTCCCTTCCACAGCCATATACACTCTAACCGGGGGAGGACTTTGTCTGAAGAAATATGGAGTCAAGCACAGAGTCATTGTGTTGGGCCTTGGACCTGCGCCAACCACTCCACTCCCAAGTAAACATGGGATAATGTCTTCCCTTCTTCATAGGCAGAGCAGGTCATGGAAATTCTTTTATGAAAAGTACCTGGGAGTTTTGCCAAGCTCATATTTTTGGTTCATTATACCATCTATTATTAATACATTATCACATAATGATCACATGGTCTGATTTCTCACCCTTATGCACACCGTGGTGGTTTTCCCCTGTGTTGTGTGTGCAGACAGTGTAACCGAATCATGGTTCATGCCGAGGTTTAAAGTTTGATCATCTGAATATTGGCAGAAAGATTCTTTCTGGCGAATGCAGGTCTTCTGAGCAATTATTGACTAACTTTGTCATTAGGCTCACCTTCCAGAAGGTAGAAACAAAGAAAAAGAAAATTACCATTGTGAACTTAAGTCTGAGCCACTGGGAAGAAACACCAGGTAAGGTGAAGTGGTAAAGAACCAGGAGAAAGTAACGACAGCATCTCGGAGTTCATGATAAACTGGGATGAAAGTACAGATAATAGCACAATATACAGATTTTTAAGTTATCCGAGGAAAAATAAGCACAATTTCATGACTAGAGGATTTAAAAGGAAAGACAGTTCAAAAGGAATGAAATTCTCAAAACATTCTAATTGTACAATCTTGGAAGACCTTCATAAGAGGACAGTTTTAGAAACTAGTGCAGCAAGAGAAGGCTCATTGTCTATTTTTAGGAGGATTTTGACCAAAAAAGGGAAGCATCAGCACATAAAGAAGAATCAATTTTTACATACCCACGAGGGGTAGTGGGAGTAGTATTTTACAAAAAGACTGAAATGTGGCCCCGTTTCTTTCATCTTTGTAACTCCAGCACCTACTATCCTGCTAGGGTCACCAAGTTTCTTTCATTGATTCTATAGTTCGGAGAACTTTTATCCCAGGTTCGTATAAGAAGTTGCTGATGTGATGCCAGCATCACTGTGGTAATGTGTGATGAAACGTGGAGAATGAGAGAGGTGTCAAAAGATGCAAAACTATTATAGCAGAAACACCTAGCTGCCTACCCCATTAGCTAGCCTTTTCTTCCTTAGTAACAGAACTCTGCCTGCACTTGGGTCGGGAGGGCAATGCAGCCAGTGAAAATTATACCTTTTCCAGTGTCCCGTACAGCTTGACATGGCCACGTGGCTATTCTGGTCAATGAAATGTAACAGCAGGTGTTGATGTGACTTCTGGGTTGACGGAGATCACTCGGCAGGAAGAATGGTACCTGTGTCTCTTTACTCTTTTGACTACCTGTCATCTTGTAACGCAGCCACAAGGGACAGTCTGAAGGAGACCAGGCCACAGTGTAAAGGAGGGAAGTTAAATGCTGAGGCTAGTGAGGGATAAAGATGGAAATCTGGATTCTTGGGAGCTCCCCGGTTCCAACTCTGAACTGTCTACCTCTGGACTTCTTTGACTTGAGAAAAATGAAAAAACATTTTTAGGATTATGTTATTTTGGGTTATGTCAAAAGAACTGAAGAGGCGACTCAAATAGAAATAGACTGCCACTAGTGGAATGTGTCAAAACTAAGCACCACCAAAGAAAACAATTGCAGTGGAGTAAAACACACCAGATATGTTTATATTCATGAGTTAATGGTAATATTTTAAAAAATCCTTAGTGATCACCCTTATTGGTGAAAATATTAGGAAACGAACTTGTTATTTTGAGAACTGTAAATGAAGGTAAAGAATAATTTATCTGCCTTTTCTATATAAACTAAATTTCATGGTAAACAAATAATTGAATAGGGGAAGTGTCTCTTTAGAGAGATATTCCAGCTAAAAATTTAAAGCAATGATACAATTCATATATCATTTTGCACATCTACTGAATTAATGGATTTAGACAAAAATCCTGCTACGATAGCTACAAACACCACAAGGAGAGAGGCCTGTAGGTGCTGTGTGCCCCTGATGGAAGTACACAACACCTCCTAGAAGTAGTCCTGAGTCAGCTCTGACCCACAATCTGTTTAAGCCTCTAGATGTAACTATCAGCTTCTCTTCTACCAGGTGATAAAGGAAAACATTACACAATACCTTGGTGGTACACAGGAAAAATCAGACTCTAGGAATCTCTTCAGGACAAATAACCTAGTTTCTTTAACAAGTAAAATTAAAAGGAAAAACTGAAAATGAGATGGACAGGGATACCTGTAGATTAAAAGCGACTTAAGTAATATATTCACCGATTGAAATGGTAGGACCTTACTTGCTCCCTGATTCAGACAAACAAACTGAGAGAAAGAAATAGAAAGAGACAATGTGTGTGTGTGTGTGTGTGTAGTGTTGAAGAAATGTGAACACTTTATAATTTAAGATACTTAGGAATTATTTTTAATTTGGGGGGAATAATAATGGCATTGTGGTTTTTAAAAAGTCAAAGTCTAAATATTTTAGAGAAACAGGGCATTGCTATGGTTAGCATTATGCAGGATCTAGGATTTGCCTCAAAAACAATCCAGGGAGGAAGATAAAGATGGAATAAGACTGACCCCAATTGGATATATTTACAGTGGGGTGACAAGGACAGGGGCATTCGTTATTGTGTTATATCTACTCTTGTATGTTCAAAATTTCCCATAATAAAAAGTTAAAATTAAACTGTATCTCTCAATTTAAAAGTAAAATATTGTAGTTTCCTAAAAAAAAATTCCACTTGAAATGTACAAATGCAGATCTTTAAAAAAGAATAACTGAAACTCACAAGAACAGAAACTCACAAGAACAGAAAAAATGAAACCCTTCGGAAAAGGCTAGCTGAATCAAAGCGCGGGTCACGCTTTGCAGTGGAGCGAAGGAGCAAGTCTGGGCCTCCAGCAACTCACTCCTGTGCTCTTTCCAGTTCGCGGCTGACTTTCAGTCCAAGGGCATGAAAGTCAAAGGGAGCTCAGTGCTTTCTGGGTGCCTGGTCGGGAACCAATCAAAGTTATACAAAGGTAGATTTCGACTAAAAATAACAAAAAAAATTTCCTGCAGTTGAGGCTAGTGAACGGCACAGGGGCCTTTTCTCTAGGGTTTAGGCAGCCCAGGTATGGGTACACATCGAGGCTTGAGGGCCACCTGAAAAAGATGCTGTAAAGAGAATTCCTGTATCAGCTCTGAGGCCAGGCTCAGTGACCTCGAAATTCCCTTCTGACTTGGTGATGCCGTAAATCTGTAACGAGACGATCCTTCTTGTTTAGGCACGTAACTCAGAGCTCTTGCTGGAGGGCTGGCTGGTGTCAACAGCAGCGTTCATACCTGAGACAAAAGAAAAACACTTAATTTTCAAATACAAACTTATATAGTCCTTCACCAACTAAAAACATAAAGACTCAGATTGTTAATACTCAATAATTAGTTTTAGTAAGTTGGGCTTCATATATTGAATTTCTAGAAAGCATGAGGTGCTTAGATAGTAAAGGAAGCCAGGCCCTTGTCCAGGAGGCTAGTGCCTAGATGGGCTTGGTACCTCCAGCCTCTCTTCTCCCCCTCCTGTGAGCTGCCCTCAAGCTGTTCTTCCTGCATGGAAACCAGCTCCCCAGATCCTAGACAAGGTTCTAAAGCTCACCTTGCAAAGCTATTTTTGAACTTAAGGTGACATGTCACAATTCCCATATATGTGTGTGTGTATATATATATATATATTTAATGGAGACTGGATGTTGCTATTTGCTATTGCTCTGGCTGGTCTTGAACTCTTGACCTCAAGTGATCCTTCTGCCTCAGCCTCCCAAAATGCCAGGATTACAGGCGTGAGCCACTGTACCTAGCCTCCCATTGGTTTTTCTTTTAAGCTTTATTTCTAACTGAAATACAAAGACTTATTCCTCAAAAAAAAAAAAACAGAAAAAAAAAAAAGAATTTGTGTGTCATCAAGCAAATGGGATGAGGGTTGAGGTAGGCATTCTGAAGTGGCACAGTGTAACCAATCCTGCTATTCTGGTGAGTCCAAAGAGAAACTAACTACATGGTCTATATCAGAGTGGGTTGGGGGCCTTGTGGCCTCAAGCTGAAGGGGACATCCTGCAAGACTTCAGAGTTAGCCTTGCAGTGAGTGAATTAGGAAGGGTATGGTGCTCACCTTCCAAAGATCTATCAGGGAGTCCATTCCATCCCCGTGATATTATTAATATTATCTTTACTTTCTCTCATCTCTAGTTGTCAGTGACATGAATCTCTGCTCCATTCTACGTGGAATATTTCTGATCTAATTCTAATAGCCCCCACATTTCAAAAGATGGATATAAACACCAGATGGGTATTACAAGAAAATTAGATTGTTCTGCAGTGAGTGAAAAATGGAAAGGCCTTTCCAAACCAAGCAGTAGGCAAAATTATAACAGTAAGATGTGTTTGAAATAAAATGGTTCATAGATCAGAGGTGACACTGACTTTTGTAAAGCGTGAAATTGTTCCTTCTGTTGGGCAAAATGAAGATCAAACAGAAAAAGCATGAATAGTTTGATATTTATTTATTAATTATGTTATGATCTGCCTCAATCCACACTATGCATATGTATATATAGTGTGTGTATGTATATACATACATGTACATAGCATCATAGCATTCTACTGTATAAAAGACTACATATAAATATTAAAATATTCTTTCATGATTGGTCTAGAGCAAATCTGCTTTGTTACTGCAGAGAAATCATTTCCACCTCTAGAAATCTAGAGGATTGACTTTAAATAGGCACCTGGTCTCGGATTTTGCTGGATTTCCCACATGACAGATGAAAGTGTACCACGTCCATTACTCAACGCATCTCATCTTTTACATTCCAGGCCATGCATTCATGCACACTGTCTTCAGCTCACTCTTCCATCTTCCTTAATCATTTCAGCACCCAATGCACAATTTTCCTTTCCATGTCACCTCTGTTAACATCTTTATTGTCCTGGTTAAGTTTATGAGCATTCTGGCACTTTTCCATTTAACACATAACACCCTGCGTTAAAGTTTTTGTAAATATGTTTTTATCCCCTCTCACTTTAGTATATTGAACTTGGCATTTCCTATACAGAGACCATGATGATGCACTGCAAATAGTATGAGGTTAACAAATATTTGCTATGCCCCAGTGTGTGGCAGGGCAATTTTTATCTTAGGTTCACTTTTCTTACCATTCTCACCACCTTTAATCCTCCCTTGGCAGAGTCTAGTGTCTACCAAGGCTATGATGGTAGAAGAGGGCTTTTAAAGTGCAGTCAAGCTGAGAAGGAGATGTACTTTTATTTTAGGAGAATGTAAGAGAAACAGGCAGGAAGCTAATCTCACTGTAAAATGTCTGCTCATCCCTTTGTCTCTCCTGCTGAAACCGGATCACTATGAGGGCTCTACCTTCCTTGACAATCTCTAAGCCATCAAAAGCCTTTGTCCAGTGGTGGATCAGACTCCTGGCAACTCACTCCAGGGGCAGAAGCAAGAGGGGGAAGTAGTGATTGTTATTTATTGTTGATCAGTGGATGCTGATCAGAATGGTATAAAGGGGCTATGGACAAAGGGGATGCATGGCAAGAAATGAGGGTGCTCTTTGTCCAACAACTACAGCCCTATGACCATGGATGGAGACATAGGGCAGGTTGCAGTAGGTAAGAGAAATTATTTCCAAATCACTGTCACCTTGTAGATTTTGAATGTATCATTAAATATTATTACAGGCCCTCTAAGATTCCACATAAACATTTAGCCAGCCAATGATTAAATCTTTACCTCCCATGGCAAGCGGTGAATGTTGAGGTTATACTTGTGAATGGCACAATCTCAAGGTCTAGGGGAAGTACAATGTAGGGTGGGGAAAGACTGAAAAAGGAAAAGGAGACGTTTTCTATTAATTTCTGTTAATTTATCAAGTTAATTTACTAAATTAACTTGATGAATGACCAATTTCCTGACTCCTCAAGGATTTTTGTTTATAAGTTTTAGTTTAGTTCCTGCCCCTGCTTCTGAACTTGACTCTGCCTCTGTAACAAGATAGTTCAAAGACAGGAACAGGGAAAGCACAGGGTGAGGATGAAACTAAAACTTCCTAAACATCCTTAAAATTTTGCATATTGGGCATTTGGTAAATTGGTTTTCAGTAAATTGACTTGCTTCACCAAAGCGTAGCTATCTCCTAATTGTCTCTCTTTCCTGCTGCTTTCACATTCAATTAAAATAAGGACGATGATATCCCCAAGGACATGCACATATGCATACCACAAGATGACGTGCACACCTGTACATACAACCCACTCTGGGTTTGAGTCATAAGGTGAAGAAAGTCTTCTCAAAAGTCACCTATACCTGCTTGCTATAATTTTGCCTCATCTAAGGCTACCTTGGGAGCAAACATCAACGGAATTCTTGTGTTTAGACTTTCTGAGCATGATAGGTTTTTTAGTTATCACAGTTGAGTAACCAAATATAAGAATAATGCCAACCTGGATCCCCATGAACAGTCCCTCTCTAATTTTCTTGGCTGTAAATCTGTTTGGGCTGCTATAACAACAACAAATATATATACACACACACACACACACACATACATATATATAGTTATTAAGTATGAAATGTCCGATTTTCTTAAGTACTAAATTTGACAGTTGATATCTCTGACATTTTACTTTGACACTTCTTGTTTTATTTTTATTGTGAAGGTACATCTTCAGTCTTTCAAATGCACATTTTGGCTTGTGATTATCTTTCACATTTTTTAGAGCAATTTTTGTGACACCATGGATAAGTAAGAAATTCTTGTTATTAATATTTTCGATTATGATTCTGTCATGGAACCAATGGAGCACAGACAACTTGAAACATCAATGAAGTGTTTGGGAAGGATGTGGCTAATGAACACACAGTACGTCAATGGTTTCAGAAGTTTCATTCTGGTGGTTTTAATCTTGAAAATGAGCCACATAGGAGACCTGAGACCAATGTAGATGATGATGAGCTGAAAGCTGTAGTGGAACCGAATCCATCTCAACCTACATGTGAATTAGCGGCAAGGTTTGACATTACTCTTCCAACAATATTGGACCATTTGAAACACATGAGCAAGGTAAAAAAGCTGGATAGATGGGTTCCACATGAATTAAATGAGAATCAGAAGAGAAATCATCTCAACGTTTGCCTTTCTGTGGTACAGTGCTGGTATTATCCATACAGCTTCATGAATCTTTGTCAATCAATTACAGCAGATGTCTACTGCAACCAACCGGACGAAATGATGAGGATGCTTGTGATTAAGCAGCTTAGATTGGTCAATAGAGACATTAACCGGGTAGCTTATAAACAACAGAAATTTATTTTTCACAGATCTAGAGGCTGGAAATTTTGAAATAAAGGTGCTGGAAGAATCACTGTCTGGTGAGGGGCCTGCTTCCTGGTTCATGGATGGCTGTCTTCTTGTTGAGTCCTCATGTGGTAGCTGGCAAGGGAGCTCTTGGGGCCTCATTTACAAGGGCACTAATTCCATTCATGGGGGCTCGACCCTCATGACCTAATTACCTCCTCCAAATCCCACCTCCTGATACCATCACATGGGGGATTAGGTTTCAACATATGAATTTCGAGAGAACACAAATATTTAGTCCATTGCAGGTCCAGAGTGCCTATAAAAGCAATGATCTATGCAAGGGATATTGTTTCATCAAGTCTTAAATATCTTAAATGTCATAGTCTACCACTACATTTCCCTTCTTTCTTTAGCTGCTATTCACTCTTATCTTTTGTTGCTTATGTCATAATCTAAGGCCCTAGGAAAGATGCTTAAAGGAAGTCTGAGAAAGTCAAGAGAAAAAGACACAGAAATGCAAATTAGAATAACAATAAAATACTATTTGTGAGCTAAAAGATTGACAAAGCACATCCATCGAAAGGAATCCTAATGTTATTGTCTCCTAACTGTTGTGAAAATATACTGACACAGTGCTTCTGAAAGAGCATTTGCAAATACACACTGAGTAGCTTAAAATAGCCATTGATCTTAAATTTCTCTTCTAAGGATTTTTCCTAAGGAAATACAAATGTATGCAAAAATTATTATACTGGTGATGTTTACAATATAATTAAATAGTAAAAATAATGAAAATAGCTTTAATGTCTATCTTTACTGAATTAACTGAATACATTATGCTACATTTATATGACATATCATAAAGAATATTATGCAAGAACTAAAAATTACCAGAATGTTGTGATTAATGCAATAGATTTTAACCAGTATGTATAATATTATAACTTTCAAGCATAGCATATAAAATGTTGGAAAACAGGACCATCAGTTGATATACTAAATTAAGTAACAATTATCTCTAGTTTAAGGGATTATAAGTGTACATTATGCTCTTTTTTCCTGGATCTACATTTTCCAAATTTTTAAAAGTTAATAGGGCAATTCGTTTTGGAAAACAAACAGGAACACTGAGCTAGTGACAACCGGTTCACAGTGAAGCAAGCGTGGTGTTGATCTTTTACATTTCTTTTTAAGATAATTTCATGATTTTCCTTATAATTAAGAGAGGAAACGTACATAAAAAAAAAAAGCAGCCCTATTTCCTACCAGAGAGAACTCCCATAACACCTTTTCTGTCCCTTTTAAGTAGAAACCTTCTCTAGAATATAGTATCCAAAGAGATCACTGATATATTTGAGGGAAATTTAAAACGAAACAAAACAAACAAAAGCCTGAAACAAGCTAGCAGCGAGATGAAACTGATTTAAGAAAATCAAACAATATTCAGTTTCCTGTTCATTCTCTAAACAGGAGCTCTCTCACTGATAGGGCGAATACATTTGGGACGGGATGGATGTCTTCTCCTCTTCAGTCCTTCCCTTGCCTTCCTCCCTCTCTGGCTTTATGAAACACGCTGTATTTAACCCAGCGGGGAGGCCTGGGGAAGGCACTGCTAGGACCCTTGCTGCGAGATGAGAGGATGAAAAACGCACAGCAGGAAAACATATACCACGCACATCACAGCCCTAGCACCGCGAAGGCATACAGGGGCGGTTCAGGAAAGGGTGCCTATAATAACTGTTATTATTTAGTCTTAAAACAAAAATCAGGGCAGTCCCTTTTGGAAAACAAACGGGGGAGCACGTTACCCGTTCACAGGCAGCTGCCAGCTGTACGCGGCAGCAAGTCAACCAGAAAAACAACTAAGCAGTTTCCAAGGTTTCATGGGAAGGATGACGATTCCTGAGAGCCTGTCCTCCCCTCTGGGGAAATGGGCCACTTGGGCCCCAGATGTGCCCGCCTTTTCCCGACTGAGGCCTGCGTCAGCACCCGGGCCCCGGAGCCTGCGCCCTCATCGTTGCATAAGAGCCTGCGCGGCTCCCAGCGGCGCGCTAGGCACGGGAGCCCCCTGCCGGAGGAACGGGGGAATGGCGCTGTCGCGGACGTCTCCTTGCCCCGGGCGTTCTCTACGTGTAGTACACTACTTTCTCACTGTGCCACCATGAGAAGGGGGGTTTCTGCAGAGAAAGAAAAGAAATGAATCTTAACCCCGCATCACAAAGCATACCCTGGAGCACCAGCTAATATATAGTTTCTGTTCTCAGCGGTTTGCCCGCATGGGCAGCGATCCTTTCCTCTAGCCCGATGGAGGGGCCAGGTCTCAGACAGAACAGAAGAGAGGCCAGGAAGGATTTCTTAGTGCCTGGGGGAATGTGAAGGGCTCAGATCTGCAGGATTCTCTTGTTTTAACTCTTCATCATATCATAGAAGCAGAAAGGCCCTGAGACTGCAGGGATGTCCTAAACTTCTTTCCTTCCTACTTCTTTAAAAATCCCAACAAACTGCCTGTTACTCCTATAGCATTACACTGACCTCCCTTGAAGTACAGGCTGTTACCCTCACCTAGCCATATGAATTTCAGAGGTATTCAGACCTGCCTTGAAATCCTCTCTGCCAAAAGGTTACTTGATCCCTGAGCTTGAGTGGGCCGCAGTCACACAGTATTTCCTATACCATGGTGCACATTTCACCAGAGAAAGGTGGTATCGTTATTGTTCAGCTGAGGAAAAGCTAGTGCTATTGACATTTTCTCTTTGCTCAGTTTGAGTCAGATGTGCCACATCTCTCGCCTGAGCTGTGGCTAAATTTGTGGTGAGTGAGGCTGAGCAGAGATGCAGGGGCCGGTAGTGCTTTGCAGGCTGAGGACATGGGCCTGCTGGGATGCTCTTCGCAGGATGCTCTCTGTGATGTGTTTAGGGCATCCTTGCCTTTTAGTTTTAGTCCAAGTTACTTATGCCCTTGTCTTCTCATGGTTCTTAATCCTAGCTGCACTTTAGAATCACCCAGGGAGCTTTTATAAATTCACGGATGCTCAGGCTCTGCCCCAGACTAATTGATTCAGAGTCTCTGGGGATGGGGCATGTTTTTAAAATTCTCAGATGACTCTAGTGATCAGTCAAGGTTAAGAACCAGTGTCTCCCAGCTTGTAGGAGATGACCTTACACAAAGCAGAAACTTATTAATGTTTGATGAATTAATGAATGAAGGCTGAGAAAGGCAAAAACAGATGAATATAAAAATATGCTAAAATATTGTGATTAATTAACTACTCCTACAAGTAGACAATACAATAAAAACAGTCCCCAAACTAGGGGTGGGAAGCTCAGTAGACAGGCTTCAGAGGATGGGCCAAGTATCTAATGCTGATGGCAAAAGGCCCCAAAGCAACTTATAATGATTGCTGTATTGGTCTAGTAAAATTCTCCCTTTGGAGGACAGCGGGACAGGGAGGAGGCGGGGAGAGGGGACGAAGGGAAGAAGTTGAACTCACATAATTGAATAAGAAGAGAGGACGCCTGTGCTGCCTGTGTTTCATGGATTCAGACCCTCAGAAGCCCTTGCTCAGCACACAGAGCATATGGAACTTGGAGTGCCCTGAGGTGGTTGAAGCAGTGGACCAGTTGCCATGTGCTTAGGGAAAATAGGTTGCAAGGCCACCAAGGAGGCTCAGGAAGAAGAATACACATTTGGGAAGTCTAGGCAGGTCTAGTCTCCCACCTTAACTAGAAGGGAAACTCCTTGAGACCAGGAATAGCATCTTTCTTTGACCCTTTCTGGAAAGTTTCTGTTTTCCCAAGTATATGGAAGTGGACCGGCTTCTAAAGTAAGTGCAAGCAATAGAGAAAGCAACAGAAAAATTAAGGAAAGAATGAAGATCCAATGATATCACAAATTGTTATAAAATTAATGCAGTGAAAGGTGGCACCTTCTGGGGCAGGTGTACCACTAGAAAGGAGCCAAATGGTTAAGTCACAGCCAGAAGGAAAATCGGTTACATAGTAGGACTTGCTTGGCCCTCAAAGAATTGTGTCTCCAGGCTTTCAGATTACCAGTTTTCACAAACAACTAAGATAGTTTCCTTCCTCATTGTTAGAACCTCCATATTCAAAATAGATTTAATAACAGAATTTCTCTCAGTGGTTGGGACAATGCAATGTATCTTATTAGTCACTTCAGAATGGTCTTCTTTATAATTCTAAATTATCGATTCTCTCCACAACAAACATTCCAAATACAGCTGGTTTACCTAATGCACTGGAATTGTCAGGAAAAAGCTGAAGCTCTCTGAGAAAGTTCTTTTTCTCCACTGGGGGTAGTGGGGGGCTTTTGGTGAGGTATTGGATACTAACACAAATTTTTAATTTAGCATTAATAATTACATAATTCCTGTCCACTGCTACAATACAAGCTCTGAATGCTCATACAATTTGAAGCTTCCTTCTTCCCCTAGCTTGTGCCTAACCCAGGCCTGGGAGCCCGGGGGAGGATTAAAGCATGGTTGGCCTTCTCCCTGCTGCTTGGCTCTGCATCTCTCCTCACTTGCCAGCTGTTGCTTTTTAATTCCTCTGGAATTCGGTCCAGGGTGATAGATGAATATGGGGAAAGGGTGACAGGTCAGAGGCTGGTACAGTTGTCATCTAGTGCTGGTGCCCTCTGGCCACACTACATGTTCCAAGCCCTTTTATGAGATGTTTGTTGTGAGTCTTTGGAGGTCTTCAACCTGTAGCTCTCTAAAAGTGGGAAAGGTCTGTTGCCTGTCATTTGACACGCAGGTGTGAGTCCCAGCTCAGCCGGTGGACTCATAGTGCTCCATCCTTCTCTTGGAGTTTGCTAAGGACTAAATGTTTGTGTCCTCCAGAATTCATGTGTTGAAGCCAAAGTCCCCAGTGTGATGGTAGCCTTCAGGAGGCCATGAGGGTAAAGCCTCAAGAATGCCACCCTTATAAAAGAGATGGATAAATGGATAACATACTCTCTCTCTCTCTCTCTCTCTCTCTCTCTCTCTCTCTCTCTCTCTCTCTCTCTCTCTCACACACACACACAATATGCAATGGGCTATTATTATTCAGACTTAAAAAAGAAGGAAATCCTGACATTTGTGATGACGTAGATGAACCTGGAGGGGACATTATGCTAAGTGAAATAAACCAGACACAGAAAGACAAACACTGCATGATCTCATTTATACAAGGAATGTAAAAAAGTCAAACTCACAGAAACAGAAAGTAGAAGGGTGGTTACGAGGGATCAGGGCATGGAGGAAGCAGGGAGATCTTAGTTAAAGGGTGCAAACTTTCAGTTATAAGATGAGTAAATTCTCGAGGCCTAATGTATAGCATGGTGACTAAAGTTGACAAATTTGCTAAGAGAGTAGATCTTAAGTATTCACATCACAAATTTTGAAAAAGATAACCACGTGAAATGATAGATATGTAATTAGCTTGATTGTGGCAATCACTCGACAATGTATATGTATATCAAAACATCATGTTGTACACCTAAATATATACAATTTCTGTTTGTCAATTATATCTCAGTAAAACTGGAAATAAAAAATAAAATATATGAAGGAAAAAATAAATAAATCAAATGAACAAGGGGGTGTTGAGCTGGGGGACATGGGAGAGCTTGCTTCCTTGCTCTCTTTCTCTCTGCTGTCCACCACGTAAGGACAGAGAGGGTGGCCATCCGCAGACCAGGAGGCAGGTCCTCACCAGACATTGGATGTGCTGGCACCTTGATCTTGGACTTCTCAGCCTCCAGAACTGTGAGAAATAAATTTCTGTTGCTTAAGGCACCCAGTCTATGGTATTTTGTTTTGGCAGCCCCAGCTGACTAAGACAGGGTCACCCTGCGGCTCCAGGCATTTCCCATGGGGAAGTCTATGTCAGTTGCTGGCAGAAAGAAGATCTTGTTGCACCATAAAATAAGAACTTCACCCTTTGAGAAGCACCAGGGAGAGCTGCTTGTGCGCAGCAGAAGCTGCCAATACCCCATGGACATCCACACAGCACATATCACTCCGCGTGGTACTCACTCCCTCCTTCTTCCTTCTGGCAGCAACTGTGAGTCTCCACCTGGGGGCTGACTCTGGCCACAGGAGCCGACTCTCTCGAGTGGGACACACCGGAAGTACTGATGAGTTACCGCCTTCAGGAGCAGCCCTTCTCTGGAAGGGAAGTGATGGAAAGAGTTGGCGGATAAATACCTCAGCTGCCCTCCTAACATGTGTGACAACGTGAAGATGTGCTCTACACAGGAACTCGGGGCCCCAGCGGGAAGGAGCCCCACTTGCCCACTCTGGTAACTTGCCCATTGGCGTCGGATTGGCTTCCTCTCCTGCCACGTCCCACTTCCGCTCTCCTCCGTCCCACTTCCGCTCTCCCCGCCAGCGCTTCCCGGAATCATCTCCCACAGGAATCGTTTGTGGCCGAATTGTTTCTCAGAGTTTGTTTCTGAGGAAACACAACCTAAGGCACCTTCTCACTGCCCTGCTCATGCTGTCTTTCCTTGGGGAGAATGGATTGAGCTGATTAGCACATTTGGGATGAGAAATGTGCTTGGGGGACATGGCTCAGCCGAGGCAGGGCTCCCTCTTCAGAGCTGAGCGGGTGCACGCTCAGGGTGCGTCCTGCTCAGGATGCCCGTTCTCTGCTCGTCTCATGGCGGGATTAGCAGCGCACGCTCTGCCCAGAGATTTGGGGTTGGTGAGCTCAGTGGGGTTGGGATTTCTAGGTGATTTAGTTGTGGATATATTAAATAGATCAATCTGTGCTTTTCAATTCAGTCTTCTCTCTAATAAGCTGCTGTCATGAGCCCCTTTTGTCTGATTCTGGTCCCTTAAGTTGTTTTAGTACTCAGTGAAGGTGAAGAAGAGAGTTTCTGTGTGTGTGTGTGGGGCCTAAAACTTTACGAACATGTAAAATACAGGGGGAATGAAATGTCTAATTTATGGGCATTGTCATATAACCTACAAAATTAATTGTAGAATATCATGCCAATAATGCCGGTTTTTTGTGTGGTATTTTTTTTTTTTTTTTTTTTTGGTAAAAACACCTCAATAATCTTTAGTAAAGCATTGTTAACTGTCCATCTCAGGTAACCAAGTCCTGGAAAAGACTGAAAGGGAAACAATTCACATGACAGGAATCAAGTTCGTAAAGCATGCATATTTGCATCTAACGCTGTTGGGAGATGGAACACTGGTATATGGCTCTGGAATGATGTTGGAATTTTTAGCTTCACAAAAATGAAACCTTTCTTTGCTTAGTGTGAATTTGGTTTTGGCACAGAGGAACGTCCTTAGTCACAAACCTCTGAGTATTTTCTGGTCAAGATGGCATTTAGCATTTACTTTTTAGCTGTATTAGGCTGAATTCTACTGCACCCCTACACATCTCCACTACCATTCCCTCCCAAGAAACACATAACTAGAAATGACAGATAGATAGATAAAACGTTTTTAAAACATAAAAGTAATGTGGCCCATTCAAAATTTATATTTTCTGTGAAAGAAAAATGGAACAGAAACACACAGTAGAAACCAGAGCCCATTCTGTGGAAATACTGGCTTCTAGGAACAGAAACAATCATTTGAGTTCTGGAGGGTGATGGAGACCAAGCGCAGCCTGCAGAAGGTAGAGAGCTCGAGCCACAGTCATCGTGCACAGTTGGGAGATGGGGTGAGATTCTCCTTCTTATAAAAGGAGGCTGGGAATTGAGCCCGCTCTCTGTTGAGGGCTGTCACTTGTTTAAGCTGTGTGGTGGGAGGAGGAACGTGTGGCATAGCCAATACCTGGGATGGGCCACCTGCCCCCTCCAAATACAGATATTTGATGTCTGTGGTGTAATTGCTGGATAGGAACACTCAGCTGACAGGTTAAAACTTGGGGCCAGTTGGAAGAAAACTGTAAAATTGCCACACCGGGAATGGTGAAGGCAGGGAGAGGGAAAGCCTTTGTGTTCAAGTCAAGTCTGCAAGCTCAAGTTGTACTGCATGCAAGGAAAAATACTGCTAAGAGAGACATCCAACATAATCAACACAGAAGCTCACCGATTTATTGTCAATGAAATACAAGTAATAGAACACTCTGAATAGCATTAAAGCATAATTGTGTTTAATATCCAGACATTGTTCAAAGAAGTTTACATGTATTATATCATTTGCCCAAAACAATAGCACTATGTAGTAGGTACTATTATCCTCATTTTATAAATGAGGAGATCAAGGCACAGAGAAGTTAGGGAATTAACCCTAGGACACATGACATGTCACTGTGAGTGCAGAACTGCATATTCAACAAGAAAAGAAATTATAAACAAGAACAGGAAAATATGAAATTAAAAGTAGACAAAGAAGTTGTGAAATTAAAAAAAAGATGTAATAATAATAGGTGAATATAGAAAAGAACTAATTAGAAGTCTTAGAAATAAGAAAAAAGATAGCCAAGAAAATAACCTCAGTAGAAGATAAACTCCAACTAGACATAGCTGGAAGATAACTTAGTAAAGTAGTAGTGAGTAGTTTACCTGGAACTTGGCATGGCAAGACAAGGAAATCAAATGTATGAAGGAGATGTTAGCAGTCGTGGTGACTAGAAAGAGGGGTTCCAGCATGTATCTCATAGAAATTCCAAAAGTAGACACTTAAGAGAATACTGGAGAAATCACTGTTTGAAGAGATATCAGCTGAGTAATATCCAGACCCAGAGATGTAATTTCTTAGATTTAAAGTACATACTGAGTGCTGATCAGGACGAATAGAAATAAACTCACACACATACACGTTGGAGTGAAATGGCAGAACAAGGACAAGGATAAGATCTTAAGAGCAACAGAGAGAAAAAAAAATCATATTATGTACAAAGGAATCAAGATTAGACTGGCATCAGACTTCTTATCAGCAGAAATGAATGCCAAAAGTCAATGAAATAATATCCTCAAAATGCTATAGGAATTTAATTGTCTATGCAGAGTTCCCTTTGTGGCCAAACTCTCTTTCAAGGGTGATAAAAGGTCGAAGAAAGTTTGCCACTGTGGACTCTCCCTGAAGTCAGTAATGAAGGGTGTATTTATTAATACAAGAAAAACTTCAGCCCAGAGGAAATGAGTAGGATTCCTGACGATGCAGTGATCTGGGAAATTGTTTAAACATATGAGGAAAAGCTGAGCTGGATGTATTCATGAGCTTCACTAGACTGTTAAAATGCTGATGTGTGACAGTCTTCAATTATACATCCTGCAAGCTTCTTTGAGAAATGGAAGTCAGTTACTTTGGTTAAATGTCATAATTAAGACTATATTAGGAGCAGTAGTGACAGAGAAATGCAAGTGTTTGTGCTACTTGTTTTCAAAAAAGATAATAGTTTTGTACTAGAGTAGTGCCATTTTGCTCTAGAATGTGAAAGAGCATAGTGAAGAAAAAAAACTTGGAAAAGGAATTATACTTGCCTTGGTGTATAATATGTAAGTCAGAAAAAAAAACATACAATATTTTAAAATTTTGGCAAACTAGAATTTTGGATGAATTAAATCTGGCAATCTATGTCTATCAGTATACCTACAGCATACATCTGAGTGAAAAGGTCATTTTATAGGATATATGATAATGACACCATATACATACATATATATATATATGTATATATATATATATATATATATATATATACACACACACACCTGCAGTTTTAAAACCATGCCAACCATGGGTAACACATAAATATCACTGAAGTCAAAAATAGATCTCACAATCTCTTCTCTTGTCCTCTGAGAAACTCTTCCCTCCTGAGAAACTCTTCCTTTGCTAAAGGTAACCATTACTCTAATTTCTAACACTATAATTTTGTTTCCAAATTTTATGTCAATGAAATCATACATTGCATATTCTTATGCATCTTCATTTTGTTTAAAAATAAATTAAGATATTGATGTTGTTGGTTTGGGTTCAACAATCCATTTGGAATAAAATAGTATCTACGTCTCTATCTACTCTGTTCATTTTGAAGTCATAGCATATTGTATTAGTCAGCATACATTAAGCTTATGTTAGTAACATAAGGGTATTAAAAGACCTGGAAGGTCTCAGTGAATGAACACAAATTATTTCCTACTCATGCAAAATCCACCATAGGTCAGGTGACTCTTCACAGCTATTGTCCTCTGCATGTGTGACTTAGATACCCACGCTTCTTGGATCTTAGGGCTCTGATTTTTCAATACACTTTGCAATACACATTTGCTGCCATTGCAGAAGCAAAGGATGTGAAATAGCAAAGAGGCTGTTTTCACTCCAGCAGAGAAGTCACACAGGCGTCACAGTTACTCACATCCATTTGTCACAACTAGCCAAAAATTCCCCTTTTTTTACCTGCCTAGTGGCTGGGAAGTATCATCTTCTGGGTGCAGAGGCAGGACAAGCAAATCAGATACTGGTGGGCACTCATGAGGGCTATCATACAAATGTTAATACTAATGGCAGATGAAACGTATTTTAGCAAGAAAAGAAATACATCTGCCAAAAAATTACAAATTTAATTATAAAATATGTTACAAAATGTTAATATCCCTAATAAACAGATAACAAAAGAACCAATAAGCAAGTAGAAAAACAAGGAAAAGATATTTGCAGGATATTTATATAAGAGGTAATCAAATTGACAATGATGTTTACATTAGGCCGTGATCAGTGAAGAGTGTCACCCACCAGAACTATAAAAATTTTTCAAATGGTTAATTTTCTGTTCCATGAAGTTATAGGGAAATAGGTACCCCTTTCACGTACTGGTAGAGGGAATGTAAATTATAATAACCTTGTGGAAAGTAATCTGATGTGATGTATTACAATTTTATCTATGTATGTCCTGTGACTCAGTAATTTCACATTGGGAACGCTATGTAAAAAGATACCTGTGCACATGCAGAAGGAGGTGAGTTTAAGAATCCTCATTTCAACATTGGTTGTAAGGGTATGAAATGGTGCTAATAAATACCATTAATAGATGATCAATTAAACAATTTATAGTTCAGTCATTGTATGTAATTCTATAAGCTACCAAAATATAGACTTACCCCACAAAATGTTGAGTGGGTAACTTCTCACTATAATGGTTTTTAAACATTTATACCACTTTTTGGATTTTTTTAATGTGTGTAACAATGCTTTTACCTGAAAACATACAAAATAAATAGAATCTAAAAATAATACTTTAGTTTTATTATTTCAGACAAGGACACACTCAAAGTTTACTCAACACAACAAATTCAATGCAGAGAAGAGATGTGCAACAGATTAGAATTGCTGTCAAATTTGTCTAAACCCAAGATATTTTCTTTTATGCAGGTGTACAGAGCAAGAGGGATAAAGAAATAGCAATTTTTATGACCCTTAGGTCTGTTATGCACATGCAGTGCTATTTCCAAATGTTTTGACAACTCTTGTGTTTTGTCTTTACTGTGTCCTGAAGTTTCTGTGCTGTAACTTTATTTTTAAGTATTCTTTGAATTAAAGGTAATCATGAACCCTCCAACATTTCGAAAATTGATAAGGTAAATGTTACAGAAAGGAAAATGAGAAAAACTTTAAGCATGAAGCAAAAGATGAGCATGATAAAATAGAATTGAAAAAGGAGAGGGAATGAGGTCACTATGTCTCCCTCCTTAGTCAGTACACTAAAGCTTCATTACATTATTGTGTCTATTTCATTTATGAAAAACTGACTTTATTTTCCTTCAAATTATTTTTTATTGCTTATATAAACTTGGCTTTATTGTCAATTGATCTACTTTTCTCTGTGAAACTAGTTTTGATATCTTAGTTTGGCTTGAAAGAAATCATAATTTTCCCATTAAAATTGATATAAATATTCTTTTCCATTTAATGACTTCACACATAGTGGCACAGTTTCAGGAAGGAATTAAAGTTGTTAAGCGAGGCAAGAATGTATTAAGGAAATATGCATAACGATGTGAGAGGTTATCTATGACTGTTGAGTGAAAAAAGCAAGTTGCTGAGTATTCTGTAAGTATTAGCTCACTTAATAAAAAGATCTGGACTGATCTGGAGTGACCCTATTAATAATGATTATCTCTGGACTTATATAGCATATTAGGTTCTAGTTACAGGATCTTGAGGCACAATGCAAAGGATCGTATCCCGGCTCCAAAACTTATTAACTGTAAAACTTTGGGCAACATACCCCCCCCGCCCCCAACACACACACACACATACTCCTTAGCCTTGTGCTTTTTCTTTAACCTGAATATCAGGGATAATATTTATTCTTCTTCACAGGGAGCTTGTGATAATTAAATGTAGTAATCAAGAGTAGATAACCCACACATTGTTGCTATTATTATTATACATATAGTTCAAGTTTTTTAAATGAACATGTATTCACTTTGTAAAAAGTTAAAATAAAACTATAAGGTATGCTGAACTTTTGTACTGGATTTTCCTATACCACATATGACTGCCCTTTCTTGAAGAATTGGAATAAATATGTAAATTCGAATAAATCTAAATAAATTTTTATATGGCACGTCCATAGATTTTGGGGCCTAGTACTGGTTCTATTTCCACACTCCTGCTACTGCCTGACAGAGATGCTTCTCTAGTTTTGGACTCCAAGGAAAAGTAGGCCTTCTCATTTTCAGCATCTTAATTTTAAATAACAAATGGAATATAATATTTATTAATTCTTGTTTCCTTCTCATGTCGCTTTTTGTTTTCATTTTTTGAGGGAAGAAGAGACTTGGTAATGAGCATACTTTAATGGAGTTCATTCCGCTCACCTGCCTTCTAGGGACACCAGTAAGTGGGGTTGGGTAAGAAACTTGGAAGATCCTGGAAACGTAGCATCAAACTTCTGTCCACTGCCACATCAGACACAGGGAGGCCCGCATGGGTAAATTAATGAGGGTTAAGGTGAAGCAAAATAACACCAAGCTAGACTTAAATTAACTACTCAGTGACAGCATCCTTCTATTGGTAGAGTGTGATCTACTTAAGCAGTACTCAAAGAGCATGGGGCAAACAGACCTCCTTCTCCTTCAAATATAAACGCATGCATAACTCCTAGCCATTGTGCAGTGGAGTGGATAGACGGTGAAAATTAAAAGGGGAAGCATATGTCAAAACGGAGAGAAAGTCATTGAATCACTGTAGATTTACAAAAACATAACTTTTATTTTCTGTTTTGCTCATAAAAAATATATTAATATAACGAACTTTAATTTTGCTAGGAACTGAAGTAAATCAATTTGCAACATCAAAAGTTTTCCTCCTCGGGTTTCTTTGGCTTTAGGTCTTCACAGATTAGGATTATCCTCGGTGCTCCATTACTCAGCCTTGCATCCAAGGCCGGAAATCATTTCACACTTCAACAGATTTTTAAATGCAGCATCAAGTTATTTCATAATTAACTTGTCTTCACTCTGTTTTAACACACAAAATTCCAGCCAAATTAAACTGTAACAGATGGGAAAAGTCACTTTGAAAGAACACTAATGAAGTAGTTTTAATTTCTCTTTGAAAGCCAGGATTAATATACCGATTTTAAATAATTGAGGATGCATTTCAAATCCCTTGTGTTTCCAATATAGGTATGTGGATTGAGAATCTAAGCAGCAATGGGTGCTTCTTTTGAGCTTTTAAGGCAACACTCACCATTCCAGGTGTTTCTTTACAATCGTCATTGTTATCATCGCCCTGCTGAGCTCTTGCTTTTGCCTTGCCCTACTCACACTTTGTGAGAACAGCTGACACTACTGGCATCAACCTTGTGCTTGCTATAATCCTGTTCATACCCAGGAATAAAGCAAGCAAAACATAGCTGGTAGGACAGCTCTCAATAGACCCAAGTCCCTCAAGGACAGAGTCAGTCAGCATTCTGCTATGGTAGAATGTCAATCAGGATATTGGCATTGATAGTATCCACCCATCTTATTCAGATTTCCATAGCTTTGCTTTCGCTCATTTGGATGTATTTATTTAGTTCTATACAATTTTATCATCTATGTAGTTTTGTGTATATACCACCACACAAGGTATACAAGGGTACCTTGTGTCGACCTTTTATAACTAAATCATGCTTCCCCTCCAAACCCTGGCAATCACTGATTTGTAATCCATTTCTAAAATTTTATTTTAATAACATTATATAAATGGAATCATACAATCTGTAAGCTTTTGGGATTGACTTTTTTCACTGAACATAATTCTTAGGAGATTTATCCAAGCTGTTGCATGTATCAATAATTTATTTCTTTTTATTGCTGAGTGGTATTCCACAGTGTGTGTGTGTATTTTAAAATATGTTTGGGCTGATTCTGATTTTTGACAATTGCAAATAAAGCTAATATGAACATACTTGTAAAAGTTTTTGTGGGAACTCATTTCTCTGCAACAAGTGCCCAAGAGTTTAATTGCTGGGTCATATGGTAGTTGCAGGGTTAGTTTTTTTTTTTTTTAAAGAACTGCCAAACTAATTTCCAGAGTGGCTTTATCATTTTATAATACCACTAGCAATGTATAAATTATCTACTTTCTTGTTTCCTCACCAGCATTTGATGTGGTCACTATATTTCATTTTAGACATTTATATAGGCATGTAGTGATATCTCATTGTGATTTTAGTTTGCATTTTGCTCATTGCTAATGATGCTGAACATTTTTTCTTGTGCTTATATGCCATATTATATTCTCTTCAGTCATTTCCGTTCGTGCCATTTGCCAATTTTCTAACTGTATTGTTTGTTTATTGTTGAGTTTTGGGCATTCTTGGTGTATTCTAGATACTAGTTCTTTGTCAGATATATAGTTGGCAAATATTTTCTCCCAGTGTGTAGATTGATTTTTTTTTAAATTTCAAAATATTAAGGGAGTACAAATGTTTTTGTTATGTGGATACCTTGTGTAATGCTAATCAGGGCTTTTGGTGTGCCTGGCACCAGAATAGTGTTCATTGTACCCAATAGGTAACTTTTCATCCCCAACTCCCCTCTGGCCCTCCACCCTTCTTGGTTTCCATTGACCTTTACATCTCTTTGTGCCTCTGTGTACCCATCATTTAGCTCCCACTTATTAGTGAGAACACATGGTGTTTGGTTTTCCATTCCTGAGATACTTCACTTAGGATGATGGCTTCCAGTTCTACCCAAGTTGTTGCAAATGGCATTATTTTATTCCTTTTCTTGGATAAGTAGTACTCCGTAGTATATACATACATATCGCATTTTCTCTGTTCACTCCTCAACTGATGGACACTTAGTTCACTCCACATCTTTGCAATTGTGAATTGTGCTGCAATAAACATTTGAGTCCAGGTGTCTCTTTTAAAAAACAACTTCTTTTACTTTGGGTAGATACCCAGCAATGTGATTGCTGAATCAAATGGCAAAGTCTATATTTATTTCTTTGAGGAATCTCCATACTGTTTTCCATTGAGGTTTTACTAATTTGCAGTGCCACCAACAGTGTAGAAGTGTTCCTTTCTCTCTGTATCCATGCCAGATTTATTTTGACTTTTTAATAATGACCATTCTGACAGGGGAAAGGTGGTATCTCATTGTGGCTTTAATTTGCATGTCCCTGATGATTAGTGATGTTGAACATTTTTTCATATTTGTAGGCCATTTCTCTCTCTTTCTCTCTCTCTTTTTTTAAGCATCTTGTTAGAGGGTGTAGGCCATTTGTCTACCTTCTTTTGAAAAGCTTTCGTTCATGTCTTTTGCCCACTTTTTAATGGGGTTGTTTTTTTCTTGCTGATTTGTTTGAGTTTTTTGTAGATTCTGGATATTAGTTTTTTGTCGGATGTACAGTTGGTGAATATTTTTTCCTATTCTCTAGGTTATCTATTCACTCTGTTGATTATTTCCTTTGCTATGCAGAAGCTTTTAAATTTAATTAAATCCCATTTATTTATTTTTGTTTTAGTTGTATTTGCCTTTGGGGTCTTAGTCATAAATTCTTTGTGTAGGCTGAAGAGTTTTTCCTACATTTCTTCTAGAATTTTTATGATTTCATGCCTTACATTTAGGTCTTTTATCCATCTTGAATTATCATTGTCTTCACATGATGGTTCACAGAGCAAGTGTTTAATTATGAAGAGGCTTAATTTATCAATTTTTTTTTCCATTTATGGTTTGTGATTTTTGGTGCCAAGTCTAAGAATTCTCCTTAATCCCGAAAACTTTATCCCATGCTTTTTTTGTAAAAGTTTTGTAGTTTTATGTTTTTAGTTTTAGTCTATGATCCACTTGAGTTAAATTTTGTCCAGAATGTGAGGTTTAGTTTGAGGTTATTTTCTCTTTTTCTTTTTTTCCTATGGGTGTCCAATTTTTCTGGCACCATTTGCTGAAAAGGCCATCTTTCCTCCATGGAAGTGGTTTT
>RJWJ010025117.1:0-24188 GCA_004363605.1 Indri indri
AAGATTTAATAGCATCAAACCAAGACTTTTTCTTTGATATTATCACAAAGTTTGAAAAAGGAATGATCTTTCTCACTGTGTGATTCAATGCTATTTAATGCAATACTATATCAATGATGCCAGTTTCACTGGAACATTTTGGAAAACCCCAGGGGGAGGGGTGGGAAGAATGAACATGGCCCTAGGAATTAGGAGATAGGGCCTTTAGTTCTCTGCCACTGTCATGCATTGTCTTAGACGTGTTTCCTGATGATGAATCAATTTTCTCATCTTTTGGAAAGAATGGAGTTAAATTCCTGAGAAATAGCAAATTGGTTTTATCTTCTGGAGTTACATATTAAAAACAATTCTGAAGCTGTATCCAAGCTTAGTGGGAAAGAATGCCATGATAGATTAGTGATGTCTGCCACAGGTGCAGAGTGGGAGCAGGGAGATGCATATCGGCCATCTGCCATTTCTAGATTAGAAAATCTCTAGGGTATCACCCAATTCTGACAGCCTGTGATTGTATAATTTTCATAATTATCCAAGAGCATGTCTGACTTGCTTATTTGCTCATGACTGATGGCAAAGTATGAAACAAGACAATTTTTGTAAGTCATAGGCCAAAAATTCAGTTCTACACTCATGGAGCACCTATATTGTGCCAGGCCTTGAGTTGAGAATGCAAAGATGAATAATAAGATGTAGTCTCTATTCTGGGGGAGCTTGCAGTCCTGGCCAGTGTGTTTGTGTGTGTAGGGATGTGGGGGTTGGTGACAGACACATAAACAGATGTCACACAGGTTTCAACATGGTATAGTGAGTACTATGTTAGAGGTACATATAGGGTGCTGGGGAGGCTCAGGGCACACTCAGTCAAGGTTTCCTAGAATCACATCCTGACCTGCAGGGAGATGAAGTCAATACTCTGGAAGTTCTCAGGGATTCAGGGGAGCTAACTGCTATAGGTTGAATTGTGTCCCTTAAAAAGATATGTTGAAGTTCTAACTCCCAGTACTTGTGGATATGACCTTATTTGGAAATAGGGTCTTTGTAGATTATTAAGGGTTGAATTGTGTCCTATGGTGTTCCCCATAAAAAAATACAGAGTCTTAAACTCCAGTACCTCAGAATGTGACCCCATTTTAAGATAAGGTTTTTACAGAGGTAATTAAATTAAGATGAGGTCATTAGGGGAGGTCCTAGTCCAATATGACTGGTATCCTTACAAAAAGGGGAAATTGGAACACAGAAACAGATACACACACAGTCCTTGGAAGGAACTAACCCTATAAAGAGCTTGATTTTGGACTTCTAATCTCCAGAACTATAAGACAATAAATTTTTGCTGTTTAAGGCACCCAGTTTGTGGTATTTTGTTATGGCAATCCTAGCAAGCTAATCACATATGTGATTAAGTCAAGATGAGGTCATACTGAATTCGGGTGGGCCTTAATTCAATGACTTCCTCTTTATAAGAAGAGGGAAGAATGCAATGTGATGATGGATGCAGAAGTTAGAATGGTACTTCTACAAGCCAAGGAATGCCAAGGATGCATTCCAATGCATTCAATCCAATGCAATCACCAAAAGCTAGGAGAGAGGCATGGACCAGACTGCCTTGAGCCCTCCGGAAGGAACTAACCTTGCCAACACCTTGACTTCAGACTCGTAGCCTCTAGAACTATGAGAGAATAAAATTTGTTTTAAGGTGCCCCCTTTATGGTTATTTGTCATGTCAGCCTTAGGAAATGATACACTGGTGTTTCCCTTGCCCTCTCCTCCCATCCCATCCCACCCTGGATAGCCTTTTGTTCCTCCTCCTTTGGGAAATCTACTCACAAAATAGATTACCAGGCTACCCAAATAAATACCATGTTTATCAGATGAAAAGGTGAGGAGATTGTAAATTTGAAATATGGACCTGTGGTTTCCTTCTGGTATTTTCTGTAACCACTACCTGCCTCCCCCTGCCCACACGCATACACTTGGACAGCTGGGTGCTAGCTGTTAGTGCTTCAGAAGAATGCACAAGCCAGGTCTTGGTTTTGAGTCTAGAGTGAAGTAGAAGAGGCCTTATGGTGGGAGGAGAGGACAAAGCAGCGACCAGTTTGGATAAATAACCAGAGGCTGGTGAGAACAGGGCCCTCTCCATGGGTGTCACCGGGGTGCCGGGCTATAGTGCTAGGATCAGCCCTCCTCGGCCCCACTCTGGCCTGTATAGGACCACTGAAGCTCACACACAATCCAGGAAGACTGGCAAGGAAAGACGAGATGGGACTGATACGGCTTCTACCACTAGCAGAATGGGACGTGTATCGGGGGACAGGGTGAGAAGAGGGACCCAGAATACAAGTGAAGTTCAGTTTAGAAAACCAAAAGTGGCGTTTTTTTTCCACTCCGAAGTTGAGTGTGGAGATATGTATGTGCCAAGAAAATATGGCTCTTTTCTTTCCCCAGAGGGGAAATAAGCTCAAATGTGATTTGCATAGTTGAGCTTTTTTTTTGTAAATTTATTGAAGTATAACATATATGCAAATCAAATTTATCCAGCTCAATTAATATTCACAAAGCAAATTCACCTGTGTGCCCAGCACCCACAACAGCAGAGCATTACCTACGCTGCAGAAGTCTGCACACGCTCCCTCCTAATCACTAAGCATCCCTAAAGGGTAACCACTCTCCTGACTTCCAACAGATCAGTTTTTATTGCATTAAAACCTTATATAAATAGAGTCAATCAAAACATACTCTCTCATGTCTGACTTCTTTTGCTCAACATGCTTGTGAGATTCATTCATGGTTTTATGTGCAACTGTAGTTCATTTCATTCTATGGCTATAAGGTGTTTTATCATATGAGTATACTAGGATTTATGTATTCATTCTATTCTAAGCAGCATTTGGGCTATTTTCCATTTTGGGCTACTGCATATACACTGCTATGAATACTCTTGTACATGTCTTCAGTGCACATAGATGGGCATTTCTGTTGGAGACTATCTTAGGAGTGGAATTGCTGGGTCATAGAATATGCGTATGGGTCAGCTTTAGCAAACACTGACAAACAGTTTCCCAAACTGGTTGTGCTAATTACACTCCCCCCAGCAGCGCACGGGAGTGCCAGTCTTTCCATATCCTTCCCAACACTCGGCATTGGTTGTCTTTGTCATTGCAGTCATTCTAGTTTGTGTTAGGATTTTAGTCAGCTTGTGTCTAGAGTGGACACGAGTAGTGAAGAGCTTGAAGATCCTGCAAAGCTTTTCCCTAGTCATTTCCTGTTTCAAATGGCCCAATCCCCTCCTCCTCTTTCTCTTCTAGAGAATTTGAGAAAATAGGGACAACTATGTTGAACATCCTATGTTGTTCAACCATCATAGAATATTGGAACCGAAGAGGAGTCCTTCAAGATCATCCATCCCACCTTCCCATTACCTGGATGGGAAAACTAACCAGGCAGGGGAAAGTGAGTTTTCAAGAATCTTCAGCCAGCTAGTGCCTGAGGCAGGCCTAGGGCTACACCCCCTCATCATGAATCCATTGCCTTTTCTGCCTCCCTGTGCTGTTTCTTCATTATAACTTTGAAATTTCACTGCCAATCTTGACAGCCAAAGATATTCTTTGGAGAGTGCAACAAATACGTGTCTGGACGCTAACCCACCCATGCAGCCCATCCCTTGGGTGGTGAGAACAGTCAGGCTGCAGGTTTCCAGGTAGAGTGAATGAGCTGCACTTCCCAGCCTTGCAGTCTGCCTGGAGCTTGAGATGCGACTGGATTTCAAAGCTTCCAGAAGGCTTCCTAATCTTCATTTCTCATTAGCCTTGTCATCTGCCCTCAAACTCTGTGTCCTAGTTCCCAGACAGAGCCACAACAGACAGCACACTGGGGTGAAGTGAGGTGATTTACACTTTCTCTTTCTCTCTCCTCCCAACCATGTATCTTCTTATGTCAATAAACTGGTCTAGTCACTTTTTTGCATGTGAGGTAATACCAGCATTTATTGAGTGCTTACTATATGCCAGGCATCATGTCATCTAATGCTTACAACTACCCTATGAGACTGGTTCTATTTCATCCCTGTTTCCCAGATGGAGCATGGGAACCTTTGAGAAATCATCTTGTCCAAAGACCCACTGTGAAGTGGCTGAGCCAGGACTTGGGTGCAGGAATTCAAGTCCACACTCTCAACCGTGGCTCTACAGCCTTCGGAAACCATTACCATGGGATCGAATAGGGAGAACATGCTGGCTCAGGGCATGCCTTTCTTTAAGAAAACCATATAAAGGAAAATCTGAGGCCGTAAAGCAGATGTGCTTTCTTGCAGGAGGAACGCAGTGTTGTTCAAACCCAGTGCTCCACCGGGAACACTGAAGTGTTTGTTTTCACAGAATTTACTACTTGACTTGGGGGCTTGGCACAGTCAGATAAACTCACCCAGAATGTTAGGGAACTTCTAGCCTCCCATGATCATTGGGAAAGTGAGATAAAGCATCTCTTCATTCGAAGGGGGCCAGGGAGGCATTCTGTAATCACAGATTTTGGAGCTACTCCACAGATAGGAATAGCTACAGGTGTAAAAGTGATGGGGAAAGGGAAGCAAATTGCACAGAATGAATTCCAGAAGGCTTCCTTTGCAAAACTGGAGGTGTACCTGCCATTCCTTTCCTGGGAGTAGAGAGGAGTCTATGGCGGAGTTAAGGTGGGAGATTCAACAGGAAGAAGTCAAATGTACCCCTGGCTCTGATAGCTGACTTGAGAAATCGTTAGTCAGAGCAACTTACATTAGGGAGAAGGATGTTTAGAAAGCAGGGTCAAGAACCTATAAAAATGTATGTGGAATCTTGGCTGAGAGTAGAGGTCGGTGTTAGAAATTTTGATTTTAAACATCTGAAGCCTACTTCCCATAATATCCCTCATGTCACTGTCCCCACTTGGCCGCCTAAAACCTTCCAATGTTTTCCCACTGTACTTAGAATAAAACTCATGCCAAGGCCTCCAAGTCACTACCTTTGTAGTGGACCCCCCAAATGTAGTAGGTTATGATGTTAGATTAGAAATATATTGAGATTTGTGGGTTAACACTTAACTAGACAAGAGAATCAAAGAAATCATGCACTGACTTTAAAGTAGATTGCCTCTATTCTACCTTCAGGACTGTCCTAAGTTAAAATTCAGCGCTGTTGCTTCATTTGGGAAGAATGTACTCATGTACTTTGTACTAGTGGCTAAGGATAGAAAACGAAGTGATCAAGCCGAAACTGATTGTTTCTTATAAAAGATTGTTTAAACTTTCCAACTGCCTTGCCTATGGTTGAAGTTTTACTGTGCTTGCTTAACTGGAGAAAGAATGGTCCTTAACCTAACAAATGCTATCTGCTTCTGTAAACCTGCTTGCTTAAAGATTATAATCAGTCGCTTGTAACCGGAGTAGGTGGTCCGAGGCAGGTCCCGGACCCCATGGTTATGGAATGTATGATGTAATTTGTCCCACTTCCCATCTTTGTCCCACTTCCCAGTACCTCATGTCACATAGCCCATCTTAGAATAGTATAAGACCCCCTCGCTTTTTTGGCTAACCACCATTCTCTCGACCTGTACTCTGACAGGGCAGGGGTGGTCGCTGGCCAGCTAATAAAGACTCATAATTTGGCTCAATTTGGTCTTTAAGTGGTCATTTCTCACACTCTGTACTATAACACCTTTCCCAGCCTCTTCTTATTCCGTGCTCCCCGTTATTGCTGCAGCCACACTGGCCTTGTTTCTGTTTCTTGAACATGCTGGGCTCTTTCCTCACTCAGGTCCTTTGCATTCACTGGTTCCTCTCCCTGGATGGCTCTTTACTGGCTCTTTGCATGGCTGCCTCCTTCTAATGGTCCAGTCTCAGATCCCAGGGCACCACCTTAGACAGCCTCACATTTCTCAGGTGAATCTGCTTCCTTCATAGCACTTACCGTAATTTCTAATTACCTTGTTTGTGTATCTCTTTACTTGTTTATTATCTGTTAATGGAACAAAAACCCAAACTCTGTAGAGCAATTTAAAGAGGTTTATTTTCAGCCAAATATGTGTAACCATGGTCCAGGGAGCCACATGCAAGAAGTCTTGAGCAAATGGTCTTGCCATAGTTGGGTTACAGTTTGGTTTTATACATTTGGGGAGGCGGGAATTGCAGGTGAATTAATACATCTGCACATGGAAGGTGTACATTGGTTTGGCCCAAAAAGGTGGGACATCTCAAAGTGAGGTCTTACAGGTTATAGGTGGGTTCGAAGAGGCTTTGATTTGTAATTGGTTAAAGACATAAAGATTTAAAGCTTAGAATGTTTTAAGCTAACATGAGGAAGTCTATTAATCAGAGACAAGCCATAATACACCAACTCAAGTGATCTGCTAAGCAAACTCATGGCCAGCAGGTAATTTAACCTTTGCTCTGCACAGTGGTCCTGTTAATAATTTTGTATCTTGCTGTTTGAGGCATGTCCAACCTTCCTTCCCTTCATGGCCAGGGACTCAGTTTTAAGGTTTTTCTGGGATCCCCTGGGCTGTTCAGTTGGTGGGGGACTTAGGATTTTATTTTAGTTCACATACCTGTGTTCATACAAAAGATTCCAAGGAAAAAACTCACTTTGTTGTTTTTTCTTTTTTAAATTCAGTGTCATTGGCACTTTGAACAGTGCTAAGGATTTCTGAACATTTGACATAAATTTGTTGAATGAATGAATGAACGGCAGAACCAGATATCTCACCAACCATGCAAAGAATCTCCAGACTCCTAGTTCTCATTAATAAATACCAGTTTTAAAACAGAATAGAATCAGTTCTTCTTCAAAAACAAGTCTAAGCCTTCTCTAATAATCAAAAGTCCCATGTGTTCCAGATCTAAAACCATCAAATACAAAGATCTGAAATGCAGACAATAAGATTGATTTTCTAATGACAATGTGAGGAGCTTCATGAACCTGCTCCCCAGTGAAACTGCAGAAAATTATTTAAAGCAACCATTTAAAGCCTCTGGAAATGGTTCTAAGGGCATATAACAAATGAAGAAACATCTGTTCAAGAAAATCTATGAAAATTCAGTAAGATAAGTGAGATTCTTTGGTATTTGAAGGAAAATCCTTTCCTCTATCTGCCACTCCCAAATCAGTGAGGTGGAAATTCCACTCCAGACTGGTGCAGTCAAAATTATACCCTCAGTTTTGGTCCTGGGCTTTCTTCCCGGGGGAGCAGGACACCTGTGTTTCTCATCCTGCCCCCAGCTACCTTCACTAAGGAAAGGGGTGGGGTGGAGGACTCCCTCCTAGCTTCTAAAGTGAGTGTGTTACTCAGAAAGAAGCATGCTGTTGTTTCCACTTCCAGCTCCAGAGCTCTGGTTCAGAGATTCTGCCTGGGGGAGAAACACGCCGTATAGCAGATAGCTCCTAGCTCTTCTCAAAGGAAGCAACTTTGTTTGCAACAAAGTATTAAGAATTGAGGTCTAAGGGTGCTGTCAAAATCAGTGGAGGTATGGGTGAAAGGCGATCGGGAAGAGATTCCTAAATTCAAAGAAGATACAGGCTAAACTGTAGGCTAGCTGTGTTATGGGTGACAGCTGAGAGAAGAGACAGCTGGGAAGAGCCCTGCTGGGGTCACAACAAATATCAACCACTAACCTCAGGAATTTCTCTTTCATGAGAGCCCATTTTGATTGAATTGGTCTGTAGAGCTGTTTATACCCAAGGGCATTGTTGTAAAGCAATCAGTTGGCAATCAGTAGAGCCTAATACTGGGTATGGCCAGGGGAAAAGATGACAAACCACTGTCATCCCAGGGTGGCTGTGGACACACCCAAAGCTGGGCATCCCTTAAGGAGCAGCATCAGTGGCTTAACACTGCAGAGGAGGGAGGGAAATGAACTTCAGTAAAATAATCCAGCCAGTCACTAAACAAATCAATAAGCAAATAGATAAATAACAATTACAGCTCCGGGAAGTGGGGGAGTACCCACAGTCATTATAAAATACTATCTAAAATGTCCAGTTTCCAACAACAAAAAACCTGAGATATGCAAAGAAAGAAGGAAGTATGATCTATATACCAAAATAAGCAGGTAACAGAAACTATCTGAAGTAAGAACCAGATGCTAGATTTAATAGAAAAAGACTTCAAAGTATTATAGGTATGTTCAAAGAACCAAGGAAAACCATGACTTGAAAAGCAAAATAAGGTATGATGACAACGTTATATCAAATAGAGAATGTTAATAAGTAGGTAGAAAGCATAATAAGGAATCAAATGGAAATTCTGGAGTTGAAAAGTATAATACCCAAAATGAAAAACTTACTAGAGGGATTCAACAGTAGACTTGAAATGGCAGAAGGAAGAATTAGCAAATTTAAAGATAGATTAATAGAGATTATACAATCCAAGGACAGAGAAAAAAGAATAAAGAAAAATGAACAGAGCTTCAGAGAAATGTGGGACACCATTAAGTACAGCAACATTTAATGAGACTATTAGAAGAAAAAGAAGCAGAAAAATTATTTAAAGAAATAATGGCTAAAACTTTCCCAATTTATCGAAAAACACTAAACTATATATCCAGGAAGCTTAATGAACTCCAAGATAAAAACAAAGAGATCCAAAAACAGATAAATCATAGTAAAAATGCTGAAAGCCAAAGATAAGGAAATAATCTTGAAAGTAGCAAGAGAAAAGCAACTCCTTCTTTACAAGAAAATCATAATAAGATAGTGATTTAATTAGCAGAAAGCATGGAGGCCAGATGTCAATGGCATAACACATTCAAAGGGCTCCAAGAGAAAACTCAACCAAGGATCCTATATTAAGCAAAATCATCTTTCAAAAATGAAGGCAAAAGAAACACAGAGACAAATTTGTTGCTAGCAGACCCACCTTATACAAAATACTGAAGGAAGTTCTTCAGGCTGAAAGCAAGTGACCCCAGATGATAATTCAAACACACACACACACACACACACACACACACACACGAGCACTGATAAAGGTAATTATGTAATTATAAGAGACAGTATAAATGCATATTTTCTCTTTTCTTCTCAACTGATTCAAAAAACAATGTACAAATAGTATGTATATAGAATATTATTGGGTCTATAACAGAAATATAATATTTTTTTAATTGGAGAAAATACATACAAAATTTATTTTAATATGTATACATGGGAACCTTCAGATGGAAAACTCAACTCCCTAGCATGGTTTAGAACCTTATATGCCTTTCTGGTAAAATGGATTATGGTAGGGGTTGGGGGGCAAACGGAATTCTGTTAAGGGGCAATAAAGGATTACTAGGGAGGATGAATGGATGGGGAACAAAGGTTCACTGATAAATAGTTCTCTTTAGAGTTTGAATGAGTCTGAGGCAAGGGACATTTTCTTCTTAAAGAGTCTTTTCAGGTGTGGTCATATTCCTGGTCTTACAGGGAGAGGAAGGAAAGAACAATTGTTCTCCTTGGTGGGTCTGGATCTTAGGTAAAGAAACTTTAATTTTTTTGGAGAGCCTATGGTGTGTGGTGGGGGGATATGGGGGGCAGGGGGACGGGTCAGAAAGACCATGAGGCTTCTTCAGTCAGCCGAGCGTGTCAAAATGCCATATTGGTTTCTGAGCCTCAATATTCCCCTGTCTGGAACCTTCCTACAAGTTTCACACATGAAAAGCTGAGTTGGTGTCTGTGGAGAGAAAAATTGAGTTAAAAGCTGAGTGGCAAAGGATCCTCTTAAATCAGTCTTCTAGAAATATAATATATTTGCCAATAACAAGGCAAAGGAGATGAGTAGTAGCAGACTATATTGGGCAAGGGAATGACTACAGATGGTAAATTAATGATTATAACAATGTGTTATCAGGTTTGTAACATTAAGATGCAATATATATAAAAATAATATCACAAAAAGTAAGGGAAAGGCAATTGAGCTATATATGCATAAAAATATTTCTATGTATCACTAGAATTAAGGTAGTATAAATCTGAAGCTTATTTCTATAAGTTAAGATGTATATAGTACTATATACATCTTAGGCATCCACTAAAACACAAACCTAAAAAAAAAGTAAAAAAATCACTGAAGAAACTTAAATGCTTCATTAAAATATATTCATTTAACGAAAAAGAAAGCAGTGATGGATGAATAGAGGAACAAAAAAGAGATTGGACACATAGAAAACAAAAAGTAAAATGCCAGAAATAAATCTAATTATATCAATAGTAATATCAAATGTGAATGTGTTAAACAATCCAGCCAAAAGGCAGAGATTGTCAGGCTGAATAAAAAACAAGATCCAACTATGTACTATCTACAGGAGGCACACTGTAGATTCAAACATACAAATAGACTGAAAGAAAAAAATGGAAAAAATATGCAATGCAAACAACCACCACAAGAAAGCTGTAGTAGCCATATCAATATCAGACAAAATAGACTTTAAAGCAGGAAATGTTACTGGAGATAAACAGAAACATTTTTATAATGATAAAAGGGTCAATTTCTCAGGCACATATATGCACCTAATAATACAGCACCAAATACATGAAGCAAACATTCACAAAAACAAAGGGAGCTATAGATAATTTGATAATAATAGTTAGAAACTTTGATACCCTATTTTTAATAATGGGCAGAACAATTAGGCAGAAAAGATTGACAAGGAAATAAAAGCTTCCTAATAACACCGTTAAGCAACTGGATTCAGTAGACATCTATAGAACAGCCAACAACAGAATATATATTCTTCTCAAGTGTATAGATCACATGCTACATGAAATTAGAAATTAATAACAGAAAAATATTGGGAAACTCACTGTGGAGTTTACTCCTATGTAACCAGTGGTTCAAAGAATAAATCAAAAGAAAAATCAGAAAATACCTTGAGATGAATAAGAATTAAGCTACAACATACTAAAACTTACGGGATACAGTTAAAGCAGTACTCAGAGGTAAATTTATAGTTGTAAATTCCTATGTTAAGACAGAAGAAAAATCTCAAATCAATAACCTATTTTTCCACCTTAAGACACTGGAAAAAAGAAGAGTAAACTAAAGCTACGGAAAGCAGAAGGAAGAAAATATTAAAGGTTAGAGTGGAAATTAATGAAATAGGGCATAGAAAAGCAATAGAGAAAAAGCAATGAAACCAAACTAGTTCTTTAAAAGCATCAACAAAGTTGGCAAGCCTTTAGTTAGGTTAACCAAGGAAAAAAAGAGAGAAGACTTAGATTACTAGAATCAGAAATAAAAGAGGGAACATCATTACTGACCTTAGAGAAATAAAAGTATACAATTTCATGCTAATAAATTACATAACTTAGATGAAATGGACAAATTCCTAGAAAGACTGAAATTACTGAAGCTGATTCAAAAAGAATTAGACAATCCGAATAGATCTATAGCAGGTAAAGAGATTGAATTAATAATTTTTTTTTAAAAAAACTACCCACAAAGATAAGCTCAGGCCCAGATGGCTTCACCACTGAATTGTACCAAACATTTAAAAAAGAATTAATGCCAACTCTTCATAAACTCTTCCAAAAATAGAAGAGAATGAAACACTTCCCAAGGCCATTATTACCCTAATACCAAAGCCATACAAAGACATCACAAGAGAAGAAAACAAGAGATGAATATCTCTTATTTATGGGCATGAAATTTTCTCAACAAAATACTAGCAAACTGAATCTGGCAACATATGAAATCCAGGAAATCCAATTTTACAGTCAAAGCAAGGAAAATTTCTATTTTCAGTGCAGTTCTGCCTCCATCTCTAATTCACAAACACACCTCCTGCGGAGGTGGGCCTCACCTGCATGCGTGTACCTCATGCCAGTGTACATGCAGCCTGAGAAGTCAGTTGCATGGAGAAGAGCTGGTAGAAATAAAATTTTTCCTGAGAAATTCAGAGAAAATAGCAATTAGAATGTACATATCATTTTATAGAATGGCCCTTGGCCTCCGAAAATCATAGGAAAAAATGGAGAAAAAGAATATGGAGAAAGTAAATGTTTTTGGTTGTTCACAGTTTCTTAGAAGAGACAGTATTTCTTTCTTTATAGACACACGTTTTAAGTATTCTTAGGATTTCTTAAGCACTCGATCAAAAATTCACAATTGCCCACCCATAATTTTCAGACCCTCATAACTTTGCCTTAAAAGTAATTCCTAGAGAAAAGTTATAATAATTAGCTTTCACATTGATACTGTATCCGTTAGGATGTTTTTGTCAATAAGTAATAGACAACCAGATGAACAGTAGCTGAGAAAATAAAGTCAGTTATTACCTCGTCTAGCAAGAAGACAGTTTCTGAGCTAGTTCATTAGCTCAACAATGCCACTAAAGATTTAGTATCTTTCTACTTATTTCATCATCCTTAACTGTTGGTATTGTGTCCTCACGTGCATTGCCGTACGATCATAAGACGGAAGCTATGTCTCTAGACATCACACTGTGTTCAAAGTAGGGACAAAGAAGAAAGGGTAGCACCAGAAAACTCTCTTTATTCACTTGTACCTTTTATAAAAAACAGATTATTTCCCAGAAGCCCCCCCAGCAGACTGTTGCATAGACAGTTAACCCTTGAACAGCATAGGGGTTAGGGACGCTGAGCCCTGGGCTGTCAAAAATTCATATATTACTTTGACTCCCCCAAAACTTAACCACTAATAGCCTACCATTGACCAGAAGCCTTACCAATAACATAAACAGCCAATTAACACATATTTTGTGTGTTACATGTACTATATACTGTATTCTTACAATAAAGTAAGCTAGAGAAAAGAAAATGTCATTAAAATCATAAGGAAGAGAAAATATATTCACTATTCATTAAGTGGAAGTGGATCATCATAAAGGTCTTCATCCCTGTCATCTTTATGTCGAGTAGGCTGAGGAGGAGGAAGAGGAGGGGTTGGTCTTACTGACTCAGGGGTGACAGAGGCAGGAAAAAAATCCACGTATAAGTGGACCAACGCAGTTCAAACCCACGTTACCCAAGAATACTCTGTATGCTAATGGACTGACCTGGGTCTCATGGCCACTCCTAGATACAAGTGAAGCTGAGAAAAAGGCTAATTAGTCAAAGTGTAAGAGTGCTGAGGTTGGCTTAAAACAACCTTGATCTAGTTCTTGAGGCAGAGAAAAGTACTTTCTTGAATAAAATCAGGATTCTGTTAGCAGGGAGGAAGCCAAGAATGGCTGTTGGGTGAGCTCCCCACAGCATCTGCCACTTAATATTCTTTTCCTGGAGCTGTTTCCCATTCATACTCTATCCTGTCTCATCCTCACAACCTCCCAGGGAGTCAGGCAGGTTCTGTGTGTTGCAGATAAGTAAAGTTAGACTCTGGTACGGGAGTGGCTCTGAGTGCTCCACAGAGCTTTCTTAAATGTATTTCTCAGAATGAAAGCTCAATTCTGTGGTCAAAGTCTTTTGAGGAAATACTATGTTTAAAACACAGTACTTGTTGAGTACCTCACACAAGAAGTATGCTAGGTGCCCTAAATGTATTGTCTCATTTAATCATCTCAGCAACCTGATGACACAAGTCCTGTTATGATCATCTTGTTTAAACAGATAATCAACCCAAGCTTTTTACAGGTTAAATAACTTTTTCAATGACAGACAGCTGGTAAGTGGTAGCATCAGGATTCAGATTAAGGGAATCTCTTTCCAAAGCCTGTAATCTTTATTAAAGAGTGCTACAAAGTTAAAAAGATTGCCTAGTCCCAGGACTTCTCAGAGCCTTTACTGTGCTATAATATATTATCTAAAATAAAATGTATTAGAATCTCCAAGAGAAGGGTCTAAATCATTGACCACAGAATTCTCTTCATTGAACGTCTGCAGGACTTTGAAGGACTGATATTCCAGAGTCATGCGCTTCTGAAAACACTGGTGCAGTGAACAAAACATTGAACTGTGAATCAGAAAACATGGGTCCCCTCTGCCATTTCCCAAGCCAGCAGCCCTTCCTCTTGTAGCTAATTCATACTTGCCTCTCGAAACCTCAACATTCCATTCCAGCACATCTTCTCTAAGTAGCTTTTCCAGCTCTCCGGGTCTGATTTTGGCGTCCCCTTCTATGACTTCATATTGCTCTATGCAGCGGTCCCCATCAGGGGGCAATTTTGCCTCCTCCCACAGGGATATGTGGTAAGGAATGGGGACATGTTTGGTTGTCATAACTGGCATGAGGGACACAGGGTGCTATTGGTATTTAATGGGTAGAAGCCAAGGATACTCTGAACATCCTACAACACATAGGAAAATGATCTTACCCCTACCCCAGGCCCATAATAAAAAATTATATTTAGCCCAAAATGTTGAGAGTTCCAAGGTTGAGAGACCCTTCTCTATGGTCACTTCAATCGTAGTGCTTACCAGTCTGAATTGTGTATTTTCTTGTCTGTGTTGGTCCTTCTTTCAGTTGTCAACTTCTTGACTAGAGATCTGGGCTTCTTAAATGTATTGGGCACAGCAAATCTCAACATTGCCTGTTGAAGAAAAAAAGTTAGTGGTAGGGTGTAGTAGGTGCATTTTGGGGTGTCTGCCTACCCCATAGCTCTCCATTCTTGAGTACTAGAGCATTTTACACTGGCAGCCAGGTTTGTACAAGATTCTATTTCTTTGTCGTAGTCATTGGGACAGAGATGAACACTGATCCTCAACTTGGTCCATCATATTCTCTCTACAGGGAATTTAGAATTGATACTAAGGGGCACTGATTAGTCTCTGGTGATTACTTGTGCTTGAGGCTATAGAACAGCCATCTTTGGCACGGTGAGTGAGAAATCTGGTCCAAGGGGGATGAACCTATTGCATGTGGCATGCTGCAGGCAGTAACCCCAGTTCTCAATGGCTTTCCACTTGCTGGTTCCACTGAGCCCATATGTCTCCCACTTGCATGTTCTTGCCTGGGGTTCCACTGTTATACCCCTGTAATAAACTTCCTCTGTGTTATCTGAGTGAGTCTGAGTTTCTGTTTACACAGAACCAAAACACAAGTTGGGAAACATAGTCCGATTTTCCTAACTTTAATACAAGGTTCTTCCTTCTCTCAAAACATGAAAGTTTGGAGGAGAAAAGAAATAGTGTCAAAGAGTCTATGAAGTGGACCTAGAAGGCAGCCTATCGTCCCATGTTCAGTGTTCTACAAAGGGTAGCTAGAAAGGCCATCCCTATTTTTAGATGATTACCCAGAAAGGGTGACTAATGCCTGGGGGGCTTGTTTTAGACTCTAAACTATATAATGTTGCAGAGGCCTGAGTTCCCCTCTGCAAAGGAAAGGCATTGCTATCTACTTCAGTTTCAATACATCAAAAGAGGCTCGTGGAGACAATTATTTGCTGAAAGGGCACGTGACCTTATTGGACCTGACATTTATTTTATCATCCTTTGAAAACAGTTAAAATTGCACAATTGATATTTTTCACTTCTACTCTTTTGCTTCTTGGTCGTTACCGCAGAGAAATAATAATAAAAAAAAAGATTAAATCTGGCTGTTGGCTTGGAATAGATTTTGGAGGTTTTTTAGCTTTTGGTTTTTTTTCCCCCCTAAGGAAAGCAAATAGAAACCTGGCTGTACAATGTTTCAGGGAAGCGGCCACACAAATGTGACGCATCCCTGGCCGCCTCCAGCCCTGGCGGCCTGGAGAAGAGCAGGGGAAAGCAGCTACAGTTGCTGGTCGGAGCCCAGCCACCTTGCAGGTTGATTTCTGTGCCTGGCTCCAAGTCCGCCTTGAGAACAGATTCCGTCGATGGCGTCTTTTCTAACACAGGGCTGGCCATTTCCCCAAAGTGGAACTACCCTCTGCTTGTTCCTTGACCTCCTCCCACAGATCTGGGAGAGTTTTCTAGAGAAATAGCTATTGTATTCCCCCACCTATTTTGTCCTTGATTTACCCAGTACGAACGCCAAGTAACATTTACACGAAGGATTAACACCCTCTGAGATCATCACTGTTTTTCTCCATGGCAGACTGTGGATTTGCAAGAGCTTGACCATACTCTCATCAACACGGGCCATTTGTTCCTTTTTCTTTACTTTTCAGAATCCTACCTCCTACCTTTTGTTTTTCCCTTTCTGGGCCTACTCATTATTGTTTCCAGATCTCAAAATATTTTTTTCCCTACTCCATTTTCTTTGGTAACCCCCTGCTCCAAACACCTTTCTCCTTGATGCTGGTTGAATTAGAGTTTCTTTCAAAAAAAAAAAATCCTGTTTTCTTACTGCCTTGATTTTCGGCTATAGATCTTCATTGATGCAGCGTGCGCCGGCGAGCCTCTGACAGCAGAAAGACTTTCTGCCTTCTAAACCTCTGGTGTCAGGCTTAGATGTGGCATAAAGAGTTTAAAGCATCTTATTAACTTGGTAGTCAAACAGTAATCTCAGACTCAGAAAATTTTCTATCTGCATGAAAGGATTTTGTACATTGATTTAAAAAAAAAAAATAAGATGAATCCTTGGATGTAACGGCAAAAATCAGAGTCAGGATTTCTTTGACTGTCTGGAGAAAAAGCCCCTGCTAGCTCACTCACATTTTCTTTCTTTCTTTTTTTCCCCCCCTAGAAGTCTGTATTAGAATGTGGAAAGCAGTACGGGGAAAGAAAAATCTGTGATTTTAACGGGACTGCAGAGACCACTTTGAAATATTGAACGTCTCCACGAGAACAAATATAATAGCTTCCACCTGGTATCACAGTCACTGTTCTCTTTAAGGCTCCAAGTGTGTAGGCAAGTTCTCTTGACGTAGAATATGACTGGGTCCTTCAGGATACTGCAGGATGTCATTGGTAGGTCACAGCTGGCTCCCTGCTCTGTGACTCTTCCAGGAGCTGGAGCTTTGATTTCAGTGTTCCTTCTCTAAAGCCATGGCCACTGCAGCCGGGCAGTGACTCAAGCAGATGGCTGACGGTGACAAGCCTCTTCTGATTTGGTAATAAAAATACCAGAAGCTACATTGCATTGTGTACAAATACGTGAGGCTATTGCTGATTCCTTTGTATCTCTAGATGCTATTTTGAGAGCGGGTTGATCTTTTCCATGCAGAACCCTTGCAGAATGAGCAATCATGCCAGGTGTGTGTTTGAAGCATCTACTGCAGTGTGTGAGAGTCAGGATTTTTTTTTTTAAATCTGGTTTCAAAATCATACACTTACCCTCTAAGGTTTCTGACAGACTGCCCATGATTTGGGGTGGGGGGAGAATTTCAATCTTCTTTTATAGAAACCATCCGAGGCACTCCCAGATTGATAGACTAACTTAAATTGTGTCTCTTTCTCTTCTCCTAAGAGATGTTGGTAATGAACCCCCAAAGTGGGAGAATGTAGAATTCAGGATAGGGGCAGGAGTGAGGGCAGGTTGTAAACACTGAATAATCCATTCCCTGGGTAACAAGCCCAGGAATAGTTGAGAGTTGACAGTTGACTTTGAACTAGGCAGTCCCTGTGTTTGCTCTGCTTAGTGATTACACTGATTCCCAAAACTTTGAACATCAGAATCACCTGGGAAGCTTTTGTAAAACTGCAATGTCCCAGGACCCACCCTCAAAGGTTCTGATTTTAGCAGATTTAGGCTGGAGCCAGGCAATCTGTATTTTGAACAAGAACCTTGGTGATTCTAACCTGCTACTAATGCATTAAAATGTGATATAAATAAGCATAAAAGTCACAGGGCAAATTAAACCCAAAGTCAGCTCACTGCTAACTCCATGGCCTCTATCTCCTGATCATGAAGGTTCTGGTGAATGGGGTGAGAAGCAGGGGATGGAAAGAGAGGTCATTTATGAGCCATATGACCTTGGGCAAATGTTGCTGGGAGGCTCAGTGCCTTGTCTGCAGAATGAGGACTATAATTCATGCCTTGCTTACCTCATTGGGTTATGAGGATCAGATGAGAAATAACTTTGTAAAACAGTACATGTTAGAAGTCACAATATTTTTATGGAGAGGAGTACTTTCCCCCTTCAGTCTACTGATGGCACACTCACACTCTGAATCCCAGACCCAAGTACCTCCATTCAATGAACCGATGAATTCTGCTGTATCGCAAGGGCTGGTTTCCCGAGCACAGTCATCGTGGCTGGGAAAACAATGGTTTTCAGAATCACCAGCTGTATGTGGGAAACAGGAAAACACTGGGGCTCCTTCCTGAATGAGCATCTTGCAGGTGTGGGTGGGAATCTGCCATTGTAATCCTGTCAGAGATCACTCTTAACAGATTAGAAGTGGAGTCGTCTCTGGGAATGGTAGTGACAGAGGCTGGGGCCTAAGAGTTGAACATGACCTCGGAGGCCCTTTCCTACTTCTCTGGCCCCTGAGAAAGGTGCTTTAGTGCCCGATGCTCTCCGTCCCCTGCCCTCTCCTCTGTCCCATTTACTCTTTTTACCTCCCCTCTGGCTGGTCCAACTACTCACTCCTGAAGCCTCTGGCCTCTGCTCACCTCCCTGTCTCAAAACTCATTCCCTTCCTGCCAGGGCTCAAGCTACATTTCTCCAAATCGAGTTCACTTGAAGTGTCAGGTGCAGATTCTGGCACTCTCAAGACAGCTTTTGTTTTTAAGCGATTTTTTTTTTTTTTTGCATTTTATCTTTTTTAAAAAAAATTTTTGCCTGTAGCTTGAAAAAACACTTGAGCATTTTTATCATTTTGCCAAGGCATTCCTAAAGAAATTCCACTAGAGTAGTATCAGTCATCTGTACCAGGTCAGTGAGGAAGACACTGGGGGACAAGGACCCCTGCCCCGAGCCCACGTACCTGTCACAAGCCAGGGCAGCAGGTCTCCATGCCCAACAGCCTGATCCCAAATGGCTGATCCCTGGATGCCTTCATCCTCTCCTCTGTCTGTCTTCTAACTTCCTCTACTCCCCACTGCAAGGCAACAGGGTGTTTCCTTTCTGCACATGGAATCTCTCTTCCCCTGGCCTTTCATCATGTTATGACCCAGCTCCAGAGCGTCCAACTCACGTCTGAGCTGAGATAGCCACCATAGACTTCCCAAGGCCTCCCACCCGTTTTCCAGGGCATTGGCAGCCTGCCTCCTCGGCAGGGCCTGGCACATTGAGATTTGTTTTTCTGTATCCTGATTTCTGGTGTGACACTGGGCTCATAGCATCAGAATTCTCAAGGCCGATGTTTCCCCAAAGTACCACTAAAATGAAAACTCATTCCATGAATATTGTGTTTTGATGAGGAGAGTGTGTCTTCAGCCAGTGTTTTTAAAGATTGTTTTTGTTTGGTTTGAGGAATGATTTTTTTTAAAAAACTTTTTTTTTTTTTAATTGAGAGGAAAAGTAAAAGGGACAGTAGGTTACAAAGTTAAATATGGGGATAGGTTGAGGAAAAGGGTAATTTCAACAGATTCCAAAGCAGGGTGGGATTGAGCAGCCTTCCAGTTGAGGAGGCATGAAAATCAGGCAGCTAAAAGTGAGCGAATACTGGGACTAAGCAATGCTGAGACGGGCCAGAACACAGTTACTCTTTTATGACATACTGTGCCTTACAGAAATGCTTTCAGGAATAAGGGGCTGAAAAAAGCCCTGCTGCACCTCATCGACATCTAGAATAGGCGTCTGCAAGCTGCAGTACAGCTCTTGTTTTTGTAAATAAAGTTTTATTGGAACAGAGCCACCCCCATTAATATTCGCCACAGTGATTTTCACCTTACAAAGACAGAGCAGTTGCGACAGAGACCATATGGCCTGCAAAGTCAATACTATCTGGCTCTTTATAGAGACAAAGTTTGCCAACCCCTGGTCTAGAATGCTGCATCCTGTAGAGCACTATTTTACAAACTTCTTTCCTTAGCAACAGAATGCGTTTTTGGGAAGAATATTTTAAATGAGGAAGCCCATGAAAAAGATGAGTGCAGAGGTGATATGGGGAAGGATTGGAGTCATAGAGCCCAAGGACTCAGGCTCCTGTTGGTCCCCCCTTCACCCCCACTAATGGTCTCTCCAGAACCCAGGGTTCCATAGAATAGAGTTTGAAAATCACTTTGGAGCATGTGCTTCTTGAGGCTGGGACACTGCCTTAATTTCTTATGTGTCGATTTAGTGACTGGTACATAAAATACCCTCAAGACAAGTGTGGTGGAGGAGTAATGGGGTGAAGAGCTTCCAGCCAACATCCAAATCCCCATGGCCGCCATAGAATCTCTCTGACTTCTGTCATCCAAACGCCCCATAAGAGTGACTCACACCCACTATCTCCTTTTCCCACTCCCTCATGTTGCTGGTTTCTGGCTGTAGCCCCATTGCTCAGCTGGAACTATTGTCATCTAGGTCCTCAGTGATTAACTGAGACTGGAGTCCATGGGCTTGCTTCAGTTCTTATCTTCAGGTGACCCTGTGAGCATTTGAAAATTCCTTAATCTTGCTTCCCCCTTGGCTTCTTTTCTTTTTTAACACTCTAATTTTTAAAAAATGTTTTGAAAAATTTTTAAGTTTTATTTTATTTTTAATTGACAAATAATAATTGTATATAGTTATGGGGTACAATGTGATGTTTTGATATATGTATCCATTGTGGAATGATCAAATTTTGCTAATTAATATATCTATTGTCACATATACTTATAGTTTCTTTGTGGTGAGAACATTTAAAATTCATTCTTTTAGCTATTTTGAAATATGCAATACATTTATTATTAGCTAGAGTTACCATGCTTCATAATAAATCACCAGAATCTATTCCTCTTGTCTAACTGAAACTTTGCAACTTTTGACCAACATCTCCTCTTTCCTCATCCATACCCTCCAACCCCAACTCAGCCGTTGGTACCCACCATTCTATACAGAGGATAAAGGGTTAATATCCAAAATATACAAGGAACTCAAACTACTCAATAATAAGAAAACTAATAACCCTGTCATAAAATGGGCAAAGGGCTTGAATAGGCATTTCTTGAAAGAAGACATACAAATGGCCAAGCAGATATATAAAAAATATGCTTAATACCAATGAAATATCATCTTACACCTGTTAGATTGGCCATTATAAAAAATATGAAAAATAACAAGCGTTTTTGAGGATGTGGAGAAATGGGAGCCCTTATACACTATCGGTGGTATTGTAAATTAATACAATCATTTTGGAAAGCAATATGGAAGTTCCTCAAAAAACTAAAAATAGAACTATCATATGATCCACCAATTCTACTTCTGTGTATATATCCAAAGGAAATGAAATCAGTACGTCCAAGAGAGGTCTGCACTCCCGTGCTCATTGCAACATTATTCACAGTGGCCAAGATATGGAAACAACCGAAGTACCTATCAATGGATGAATGGATTTAAAAGATGTGGTATATATACACAATGGAAGGCTAAAGACTATTCAGACTTTAAAAAGCAGAAAATTCTGTCATTTGAAACAACATGATGGAACTAGAGGACATTATGCTAAGTGAAATAAGCCAGGCACAGAGTGACAAAAACCACATGATCTCACTTATATGTGGAATCTAAAAAAGTCAAAATCCTTGGCTTCTCATTACCCCCTAATCTCCTGGTTATCTCACCACTCACTGACATTTGCTTCCCTGTGTCTGAAGTGGGCTCTGCTTTCTCTAACTTCTCCTTGAATGACAGTTTACTTTAAGCATTGACATCACCTCAAATCTGAATCTAAATGTTGCATGCTCACAAGTCAATTTAAGTCTAGCCTGCCCCCTAAGTTTCAGACTTATTTATCTAACCCCCTGCTAGACAACTCCAGCTGGCACCCCAAACTCAACCTGTCCCAAACTTAACTTGCTGCGTTCCCTGCAGATGTTTCTTTTTCAGAATTCTCTCTCACTTGATGATCCCAGCATCTGGCCAGTTCCTGTCAACTCCAACCCTATGACCTTGGCATCTTAAATCAAACCCCAGTTTTACCCATTTGGTGATCTAAGGGTTTCTTGGCTCCGTCCCCTTTCTCTCTCTCTTGCCATTTCTCTCTGATGGCTGCAGCAGTCTCCTAATTGGGCTACTGAAGCTTGTCCTATAGTTCATTCTCCACTCTGCAGCCACAGGGATTATGCCACTCACCACCCCAACACTCACGTACTTACTTGTAAGCTATCCATGGCTTCCCAGTGCACGTATGATAAAGGTCAAATCCATGAACATGATTTGCAAGGGCCTACAAGGGCTGGCCCCTGTTCGTCTTTCCAATCTCAACCTGTACACTCTTCTTCACTCGCTGGCTCCCAGCTACACGGGTCTCTCTATCAGTCAAAGATGCCATGCTCCTTCCAACTAGAGAGCCTTGAACCATGCTGCTCTCTCCGCCTGGTATGGCCTTCCCTAAATAACTCCTATTCATCCTATAAATGATAGTTCAATCACCACTTTCTCTGGTATGCTGCCTTCCTTGGCCAGACCCCAAATCCAACCATCATGGTATCCTAAGGCACCATGAATGTGTGTTTCCTAACTCATCACAGCTATAATGTCATACTCGTTCTCATAATTATTACTTAACATATATGTTTACTCACTATAGCCTGGACTCCAAGAAGGCAGGAACAAATCTAACTTTGCTCTTACATATAATCCAGTGGCTACCCCAGTGCTGCGCATCTATAGCCTCTAGCACAGGGCTGGCTCCTGGAAGTACAAATAATTGAGTGAAGGAAATTGCTTACTGCTCTGGTTTGAATGTCCCCTCTGAAACTTATGTTGACACTTAATCCCCAATGTAACAGTACTGAGAGGTGGGGCCTTTAAGAGGTGATTGGATCATGAAGGTTCTGTCTCCATGAATGGACTAATGGACTAATGGGTTAATGGATTAGTGGGTTATCATGGCAGGGGACTGGTGGCTTTATGAGAAGAGAAAGAGATACCTGAGTTAGCACTTTAGCACACTCAGCCCCCTTTAGCATGTACAGCCATGTGACACCTTGTACCACCTTGGGATTCTGTAGAGTCCCCACCAGCAAGAAGGCCCTCACCACATGTGGCCCCTAGACCTTGGACTTCTCAGAACTTTGGGAAATAAATTTATTTTCTTTATAAATCACCCAGTTTCAGGTATTCTGTCATAAGCAACATTAAACAGACTAGTACGCTTACCTTCCATCCAGATTGTTTCCCTTCAAATCTACCCTGAGCGCCTTCTACCTAAAATACTCACCAGACCTTCTCCCTGCCCTGTGCTGCAGTGGCTCCCTTGGCCTGCAGGGCAAAGTCAAGCCTCGTGCTCTGCAAGCCTCGTCATGATCTTCACCAGTCTCTGGGCTCATCTCTGCTCTTGTTACTGGGCGCATTCTGCTCCAGCAGCCCAGGCCTGATTCCTGGTTTCAGCACACACCGTGCTATGTCACACCTAGGGGACTTTACTCCTGGGATATCCTTCACTGGGATTCACAGAGTGTTAATAACATTTTGGCACAATCTCTCTCTCCCTCTCTCTCTCTTTCTCTCTCTCTCTCTGCCCCCTGCATTGCATGTGTGCAGTTGGAAGGAAGCTGAAGCCATCATGGCACTTCAACACAGAACGTCTCTGCAGGTGTCATCTAAGAGTAAGGTCATTCTTTTCCATCACCACAACAAAATCATCACACTTGGGAAATTCAGTATTAGCTGTTTTGCAGATCATATTCATATTTTCCCAACTGTTCCAATAATGAACTTCATAGTTTTTGTTTTGTTTGGTTTTCCCTGATATCTCATCTCATTCCTCCCTGCCCATCTCTGTTCTACATCTGGTGTGCCAGCTCCCTTCTTTCCATACAGCAGAGATTATGAGTTGTGTGCCAAAACCCATCACTTCTTCTTCCTGAGCACACAGCTTGGTCACATTTCTGAGCCTCTCTTGAAGTTTGGCCTGTGACTATGTGGCTCAGTTCCAATGACAGTGACAGGTGAAATTTGCAGGCCAAGGTTTTTAAAAAGCAGGGAGATCTCATCCATGGTCTCCCTTTTGTCAGCTCAGGGTAAACAATGAAGACAATCCTCTAGGAACAGTGGAGCCATAAGAAGGGGTCCTGAGTTATCAAATCACTGGAGAGAGGAGAGTCTCATGCCAACCAGGAACACCTGCCTTGGGTTTATAGGTGGGCAAAAATACACTTCTATGATGTTTGAGCCTTTACACAATTTAGGATCTATTTGTTATAGCAGCCAATGACACCAAGTGAGGTCAATGATCCTTCTATGGAAAAGGGACTACATAGATCTTCTTATCCAGAATCTCTTAGCTCAGGAG
>RJWJ010025118.1:0-24187 GCA_004363605.1 Indri indri
CTAAGAAGCCAAAAAGTACTAAAGCCTTTTAAAAATCATTCCAGAATTATACGTCTATGGACATATAAGTTAGAAATGTATGAGGACCTGTGCTATTTCCATACTTCTCATCAGTCCCATAAGCAGAGCCTATTCTAAGTCACCCTGATTCCTTCTACTCATTGCAATTACTATGATGATTACTCCATTCCTCTCCCAGCACCACCACTTACCAACTGCCTTCTCTGTACGAGGCATCAGAGAGGTGGTGGAGCAGGAAGGTGGAAAGTATAGACCCTGGAAGTAGCCTGCCTGTTCAGGGCCTTGCTTCCCTACTAAGGAGGTATGGAATCTTGTGCAGGTTACTCAATAACCCTGTTCCTCAGTTTCCTGGAAAATTTTCCAGGAAAATGAGGATGATAATAATTGTGTGGCTGTGAAGATTAAATGAGTGCATGCCACATAATGTTATATGTGTTGGCTATTATTATCATTCCCATTTCAGAGATAAAGGAACCAAGACTCAGTAAATTTAAGTGACTTGCCAAGGGTATCAGAGCTAGTAAATGGCATTTGGCAAGGTGAGGCAGGAGGATTGATTGAGCCCAGGAGTTTGAGATTGCAGCGAACTATGATGATGCCACTGCACTCTAGCCTGGGCAACAGAGCAAGACCCTGTCTCAAAAAAAAAAACAAAAAACAAAAAAAAAACAAACCACAAAATACACCTGTACTTTGTCTATTTTTTTCTCTAATCTATTTTAAATATTCAGAATTTCTAAGACTACATTTGAAATCATTTAGCCTCAAGAGTATGAAACACTCATAGTTTTCTGATCCAAATTATTCATATTGCCTCAGTGGAGGGTGAATTTTAATAAAACCTAAATGGAAGTAGTAGTACACATCATGGAAAAGTCATTTTTCCCGTGATTTGTCGTTTTTCAATGTATTGTTGCTTGTCTTATCCAGGCACTATTTGGAATCAGAAGAACTGAAAACATGATGAAATATATTTCATCATTAGAATCCATTAAGTATTAATGCTTTCTAATGCATATAATCTGCTAACATGATGTAACAAAGTGCTTGTAATAGTTGTAATACAATACACGTTTAAGCTGTGGTTTTTTGGTATTATGTGATTTAATATTCTTTAATGTATTAATTCCATAAGAAAATAAAAATTAGTTACTGAATGAAGTGCCTTTACCAGAAAAAAAAAATGTAAGGACGTGTATAGAAATTTAGGAATCCTGAAAAGAAGTTTTAGTGATGTACTAATAGCCAACATTTAAGTGCCATATATAGTTTATAGTACTTACTGTGTGGTAGGCATTGTTCTAAACACTTTATATACATTAACTATATAACCCAGTGAAGTGGCTACTGTTGTCTTCTGTGTTTCACATGTGAGGAAACTGAGGCACAGAGGGCTTACATATAATTTACCAGGGACAAAACCAGTATATGGCAGAACTGGGATATGAACTCAGGCAGTTTAGCTCTAGAGTCTTTGTTCTTGACTACTAATAAACAGTCACACTCATCACAGTTTTTCTTTGCTGTAAAATAAACAGTTTGTTCTTTTTGAGAGTAAGAAATATCATGGAGAAGATAAAAACCAACTAAGAAGTCTATTCATTTGTTTAGCAAACAATTATTGAGTGGTGCTCTTCAAAATCAATAAGACCAAATCACTTCTCCCAAGAAACTTATCATCTAGTAAAGGAAATATAAGTAAATGAACTGTGATAAGTGTTATATTAAAAGGATGTATTAATCGGGTAAGTCCAGTTTTGCTGTAGTAAAAGGTTAAATCCCAAATATCAGCTTAACTCAGTGGTCTTACATGAATCAAATGACTCTTCAGAGTAGTGGTCCTCCATGCAGGGACTCGGCAATATAGGTTACTTTCACATTGTGGCTATGCCATCTCAGCATGCGGCCTCCATTATCATCAAGAGAAGGGAATAAAGGAACATAGAGGATTCATGTCTTCTAGTCTATGCTTCAAGTAGGAAATAGTATATTTCATTTCTGCTCATATCCTATTGATTCATGGCCTACTTGAACTGCAAAAGGTTCCAGAAAATATGTGGGAGCATATGGCTATTTGGTGAGCAATAAATGCCTTGACCAAAAGATATGTGCTGTCAATTGGAACAGGGGATTGGGCAAGAGTGAGTTAGGATTCTGCAGGAAGTTTGACTGAAGAGTGGTAGAAAAAGTCTTGATGGAGATTGGCGAATGTAATTGAGGAATACAAAACATAAGTTTCTGGGCATCCCACAGGAAGGAGCTGGAGCTGTGGCAGGAACTCTTCAGTACCATGGAGAGCTCCTGTCATTTAAATTGCTTCATAGCTTATGATGTAAATTGTAATACCTTTAAAAAAGGCAATTTATTCCATAAACATTTATTACATGCCTATGATAGATTGTGTGGAATGTAAAAATTCATAACAAATACCTAGCAGTCTAAATGGGAAGACAACTCTCTGTAATGCAATGGGTACGTAGGTTCAATGACAGAACCATTCACTAGGTATTACTGAATAGCACGGAGATGTTCCTAACATTAATCTTGAGTACAGGAAGGAGTTGTGTATGAAAGTTTCTTGTAGGAGATAATTTATGATCTCATATGTGTATTAAGTGATAAATAGGGGTTTAGCCAAGCCAGAGGGAGAAAGGACAGTTTAGGGCAGGCAGGGGTCAACAAACTTTTTGTGTAAATGGTCAGGTAGTAAATATCTGAGGCTTTTCAGGTTATATATGGGAGGTCTCTGTTGCATATTTTTGTGTTTTACAACTTTTCAATATGTAAAACTATCCTTAGCCCAAGGGTTGTAAAATATAGGTCATGGTCCAGATTTGACCTGTGCCTCATAGTTTGCTGACCTCTGCTCTAGGCAGAGAGAACAAGAACAAAAACAGAGATGTGTACATACCGCTATACACAGCGTGGTCTTCATGGAGTATAAAGTTTGAAGAAGGATCATGACAAATGAGTCCAGAGAGTCAGTTAAGGGGACAGTATGTCACGTTGAGGAACTTAGACCTCATTCTATAAGTATGCGTTGCCACTGAAGGATTTAAATAAGTGCTATAATCATTTACATTTTAGAAAGACAGCACTGTTGAGAATTTTCCTGAGGAGGCAAAACTGAACTCAGACCAATTAGGGAGCTGTTGGCAGTGGAGAAAATGGAGATGATGAAAGCCTACAATAAGGCAGTCGTGGGGAAGGTAGGCAAGAGGGGGCGCTGTTGAAAACATCCTGAGGTAACGTCAGGAATGCTTGATGATTGATTGACTGGAGCAAGGAAAGTGGTCAATAATGACTCCCAGACAAGACAGCATTGCTTCATCCGAGATTATAAATGTTACTCTAACTCATTTACATTCATTCTTTCGCAGGAACTCTGATTTTAAAAGGATCTCTGCCATTTATTGCAGAAGCAGCACACCGTCTGGGGTGTGAGCACAGGCACATCCTCTGACAGATGTGGCTCCTTGGGAAGTCTATTAGGCTGTCCAGGAAGGGTCTGGGGAGATTTTGCTACTGTTCATCAAGCAGATTGACTGTGATAAGCAGTATCTTTCCTGTGGCAGAATGTTCATTCAAGGTAAGGGGTGAGGAACTCAATGTATAGGTTTGTGAAAATAGTCCAAAAGGCCATGGCCTTTTAAAACCATCGGTTATTTTAGCTACTTTTGGATCAAGAAGTCCAGAATTTTATAGACTTTGAACTTGCCCTCTGTGATGGGCATATACCATCCATGACTGCCCAACATTTTAACATAGTTTCCCATGTTGTGAGTACAGCTTTCCCAAAATAGAATTTCCACACTTCCTTCCTTTCTAGAGTGAAGGCATGCAACCTCGTTTCCACCTATCAGACCCATTCTCAGGAGGCTGGTATGCAGAAGAGTGCAGTATGAGGTGGGCACCCAGTATGCGGAGGTCACTATTCTATCCAATGAAGTAGTAGAAAGTTCTTAGAGGTCAATATTCTATCAAGCAAAGTAGTGGAAGGTTCCTATTTTGGGAGAACAGCTGAGGTGAAGGTTCAAGCTTTCCTCCCAGCTTCTGGTAGTCCCAGGCATTCCTTGGCTGAGAGGTACACCACTCCACTCCTCTATCTTTCACGCGGCATTCTCCCTGTGTCTCTGTATCCGATATGCCGAGATAACACCAGTCATGTTGGATGAGGAGCCCACACTACTCCAGGATGACCTCCACTTAACTCTAATTATATCTGCAATGACACTATTTTCAAATAAGTTCTCATTCTGAGGTACTGGGGGTTAGGACTTCAACATATCCTTTTTTTGGGGGGGGGGACACAATTCAACCTACAAGGGAATAAAGAGGAACACAAGGAGCTGCAGCCTTCTCACTCGAAAAAATGTATTTTCAATAATGAAAACATGGATACTGTTCTGTCGATCAGAGTTAGGTGAAAAGGCTATTCTTTATTAAGATACTATCAAATAAGAATAATTCCTTTTCTAAATATTGTTTGAATTGTAAAATACAAGGTATAATAGAATACAATCCCACATAAAATGAGGGATGGGTGGCTAGTTAGAAGGGTGAACAGCAGGAGGGGGAGGGAAATTTACATCAAAAAGTAAACACATTGACAAAAATGTCTAGAAAAAATTCTAACTTTGCAATTGGAAATTGTATGCATGAGTCAGCATGATCTTTTGAAATTAATATGTTCCCTTAAAGAGAGGCAACCCATTGTTACCCATAGTTCTTTTTTTTATATATTGAAAATAACTAGCTAATGTAAATTCTGAAAGAACATATAAACATTTACGGTATGATGATCATTAAATTTGTCACTTAAAGACTTTCAAATAGCAGGAAGTAATTTTACCTAGCAAAAGTTATTAGTAAAAACTATCCAAGTTGGTTATTTTCCAACTCAATTAACTACACTTCCCACCCCCACAGAACATGTTATTGTCTACTGATATTGTCTTCTTACATGCCTAGCAGAATTTAGGCTTACATTATAATAATATGGATCTTTATAAAGATGTCACAGAAGGTGACATCAAGATCTCTTTCTAAAGACTGACTGCATAGTTAGGAGAGACCATTTTTTACACTATCATAGAACATAGATTTTATGAATTTTTTTTAAGAAAAGGAGCGCTCCATCGAAAGATTGTGATTGCAATTACATTCCATGCAAGACTGCTTGCAGAGCGCTCACCCATACTGTCCAGTTTTTAGAGGAAGTTAAATTGGCCTCTTTTCAACAGATTGTCTTTTCTTCCCCATCCAACACACGGGGGTGTAATACAACCTCACCTGGGCGTATAGGGATTTGCGAACACAATTCCAATTACAAGGAACAGGATTTGCTCACGTAAGGGCCTGCCCAGAGAGCTGCGAATTCACCTTCTAATTGGCAGTGTTGCCCCCAGAGGCAGAGCGTGATTCTGCCCGCATATGCCGAGTGTGTGGATGCTCGTGCCCGGTGCACCAGGTGGGAGGTACGGAGCTCGCAGTCAGGGAGGCAGAGCAGATGATTTACAGCTGACGTCTAAGCACCCCTTAGAGAACTGCCAGGCACCGCACTAAACGCCGCCAATCAGGCAAATACGGTCGTGGTAAACAGGCTTGGCATGAACAACAGAAATAAAATATGCTAATCAGCTCTTCTACTCCAGGAAAACAAATCACCAGGGAAGGAGTTGGGGAAAAAAAGCCACATCCCTAAGGCTTTGCAGAGGTTTTTGGTTCCTTTTTTATATTTATCTCTAGCTATGTTGTCCCTGATATTTTTATCCCACTTACAATGTAATAATGTTTCATAACAACCGCCCTCTTCAGCAGTCTTTTTAGCAATCTTCAAATCCCCTTCTATGCTGCCTGAAGTTAACTATGGCATTTAAAAATATATAGATCATGTCCAGCTTGTTTTCAGTATTCTCCACAGGATGCAGTACGGTGTAATGGTCAAGCACATCAGGGTCGGCACGAGGTAGCCTGGGCTCAAATCCTGCCTCTGCCACTTAATAGCTATGTGGCTTTGACCTAGTCACACTCTACACTCTCTAGGTTTCCACTGTCTCATCTACAAAATGGGATTATAATAGTATTATATATTAGTATTGTTGGCAGGATTAAACAAGATAAGCAAAACTCTCAGAATAGTACCTGGCACATTGTAAGTGCTCAGTAAATGTTAGCAGCTATAATTCAATGTACTGTCTGTTCACCTTTGGCATGATAGTTGTATTCCTAATCAATATAACATTACAAAATTTGCGTAATTGAGCCAAATACTTTGATGGCTTGTAATAGGGGCTAGGAGTTAGAAATATTCAGAAATAAGATAATTTTCATGGAAGTATTGGAGGGCTTGCTTGTTTTATTGCAGCTATAATTATATCATTACGAATCTTAAACGTAACTGAAAAAATGTAGTGTATGATTATGTTATACTTAGCTTATTCACATGAGCCTCTCTGACCTGCACCAACACTGTCATTACTCTTTACTATACCATTACTATACCTCCTTATTTCATTGCCTTGATTACTCACGCTTGAATACAAAAGACACTCCCACAATGTAGTAATGGTGCTCCACAGCTTGTATTGTTACAACGAACATTGACAACGTGATGCGAATTGTATTTACTAATTAATTGACCCTATTATATCCAGCTGGCCTTAGGAATGAACGCTAGACCTATAGAGAAAAATCCCTACACATTTTACTACACATAATGATGATAGAAGCACGGCCTGCCTAGAGGACAGAGAAAGTAGAAGACTCAAGGTAAAAAACCTCAATTCCATATTTTCAACTCTTTATGACTATGGGCAGTCATTGGAGAAGGTAGCAAATACTTGTTCCTTTCAGCTTTAAAACTGAAGATGTAAAAATAAACTAGTCAGGTAAGTGGACAGAAAGAAATAGAAAAGATTACAGAAATTATCAAATTTACTTTAACGGGAAAACAATGCATGTTTTGTGCACTTTTCAAACGTGTGCATGACTCTGACATTAATACCACTTAAAAAATTACCACTTCAGTTTCACCATAATAATGTTTGGCGCATTTGGTATCTTTAAAGGTTTCATATTTAATCTTACACATGTTAAATACAATGTAAATAAAATATTAATTGGATTTTTAACAACATGGCACACGGTGTATCCAATATCATTTCATTCCCCATGGTGAAACAATTTTATGGCATTTGAGCTTTTATTCCCAAGACCTAGGGTTCTATGCCTAGCTTTGTTTTTGTATCAAATCTTTAGCAAGTTTTTAAAAATGTGAATAAATGGAGCACATAACATAGTGACAGGGGTTTTGGGATTTGTCTGATTTGCCATTACTGAGAAAGATTACACAGAGAAGAGACGATATCCAATGTCAGACACCAACTGTGCTTCAATTTTTTTTAAATGTGCACAATGACAACAATTAACATTCCTCAAATTCTCATGCACAAAATGTCAATTCCATGTAAGTAAACCATTAAGCCCTATCCTCTAAAGGCATTAGTACAATTACTTGTTTTATTGGCTTTAACCACGCAGGCCTAGCCACGATAAACTGAATCAGACATACATTGTTCATTATATCATAACTATAAATGGAAATTTTTAATATTCCCCAGCTGTTTCTATCAATAGCAGTTGGTAATTAATGATGACAAGACTAAAAAAGACCTTCCAAAATAACTTTATACTCAACTCTCAAAACACTTAATATTCATCATATCATGAATTCTGTGAGGCAAATACATTAACACTTCTTTACTATATTCCCTGAGGGATCAAGGTATTAAGTTTTTATTTTAATTATAATGTGTAGCAAGCCAATTATTACATGGAGTAAGGCAATAAATGGGATCGCATTGCTTTATGCGTCCTTTGATAGCACTGAAACACTGAATGTCTAGATGCAGGAAAACACATAATGAGGAAGAACTTGTCGAAGAACTCTCTAAAATGAGGAAGGAGTTTCATTAGGATAAAAATAAAAACAGTAAGATATACCGTTTATCAATGCTTACTCTATACATGAACTTCTCAAAACATCCTCACTACAGACCTGCGAAATAGCAGCAGTGGTATGGCAGACCGGCCTTATACTGGCTAGAGAAAGCTGGTTGTACTCATCCCTTCCCAATGCTGAATTCAGTGGCACCACATTGGTAGCTTAAAATTGGCCATGGTGAGAGTATTTAACCACAGAAATCAGAAAACACTACAAATCAGGCCTTATTTTTCCCCTGGAGAGCTGATTCTTAAACATTCACCAGCATAGTATTAGAAACAGGCATGATTATTCCCAGGTTATGGAGAAGGCAGCTCACACCTAGCAAGATTAAGTGATTTGATCAAGACCACAACAGTCAAGGCTAAGATTTGCTTCGAAGCAATCCAGTGGAGGAAGGGAAAGTGAGTGGGATGCAGATAAAACAAAGTTGGCTCTGAGTTGATGACTGTTGAAATGAGGCGATGGACACAAGGGCTCGCTGCTATCATGTCTCAATTCATGTGATTAAATTTTTCATAATAAAGTTTAAATACACATACACACAATATTGACACTTGGACAAAGAAATCGATTCAACATAATAATGTTGAATAAAGACCCACTGAATCAGAAGTTGAGGAAATAGGGGTCAGGAATCTTTCTTGATGCTAAAGTTGATAACTACTGCTTTACAGCAATATTTATTTAAAGAAAAAAAACCTTAAAAAGCTAGAAACAACCCAAAATAAAATTAATATAGGATTGATGAATAAATATGGTACACACCATGGAGTACTATGCAGCTATACAAAAGGAATGAGGAATATCCATATACATTACTATTGATCAGTTTAAAGAACAAATACTGAATTAAATTTAACAGCTGTGACATACCAGGTAGAGCAAGTAGAGAAAAAGGCTAAGGGGCAATATATGGGAGGTATATATATATAAATTCGAAATTTCTTTCCTTCATATTTCTTCTCTTTTTAAATAGCTTTATTGAAATATAATTTACACGCCATAAAATTTATCCATTTTAAGTGTACAATTCTTAATAATTTTACAGAGTCATGCAACGATCACCATGACCCAATTTTGGAATATATGCATTGTCCCCAAAAGTTCCCTCATGCCCATCTTTCCTCTAATTTCTAAACAAATTCCATTCAGAAGTGCAAATGTAGATGTAGAGAGTACCAACACTGGGTCTTGACTCTTACATTGGTATCCATATTTTATAAAAAACCTAAAATGTAGTGGTTATTTTATTATTATTGTTATTGGAAAGATAAATGGTTTATGACTTCTTGTCAACTTCTTCAAAGGAACCAACAGCGTGACTTTGATATGAAAATTTCATAACACCCAAAGATAATTCTATTATGTTTAGCATTGTAAAAGGTAATATCGAGAATACAGACATAAAATGCAGAGCTCATGACAAGAAAGATCTTATATCCTAATTGAGGAGACTTACAAATATTAAAGCATAAGACAGAAGATAAGGGCTAACTTATAAATGCTAAAGTAATGTAAGACTACAAGATATTCTCTTCTCCTTTTGCATAAAGTGAGGAGGGACCTCCTAAACAATAGTGTATTTTTTCTGATGTACATATTTATGATGGAAGGTGCTATAAGGTTCCTACAAGTTGGTGCTAAAATATGCTTTTAATTATATGAGAACTCTTTCATCTCAAGCAACTGCAAATATTATCCAAGTTAAAAAAATATTCTCTCAAATCCCTGGTCTGCTGACAGGTTCTTGGGGTTCACATTTAGAAAAGAATGCAACACATTACAAATTACTGCATTGTTTCCAGTCCAGGGATGGGGAGGGAAGGGGTGAGACTCCAACAGAACTGGAGGTTGACAGAGCCCATGCCAAAAAACACAGTATTTGGAAATAGATTATGTTTCAGATGTCTCAGCAACAGATATTTTTTAGTGAGTGGCACTCTGACTGACTCTATTTTAGGTAACATATAGTTGCTGTAGTAAGACTGACCACGTAGAATCACAGAAACTCCTACTCAGCAACAGGAAAAACTTGTTTATGTTCCAAAGCAAAAAGACCAGTTCCACATATAGAAAGTGGCCAACAGTGTCAAAAACTGCTAAGAGACCAGGAAAGATGAGAAATAAAAACAGGTCATTAGATTTGGCTTATACAATGTCACTGCTGACTTTTATGAAAGTAAAATCAATAGTGCGGTGGGCAAAAAGAAAGCTTTAAAATAATGTATTAAGTGGCGAATTAGTGAGGAAGTGGAGTTAGTAAGTGCAGTGTTTTTACATGAAGTTTGGCAATAAAGGAAAGCTCGGAGTTATGATGATAGTTTGTGGGTGAGGTAAGATCAAGTACAGGGTTTATGTTTTTGTTTTAAATTTTTGATCATGTTTATAAGTCAAAAAGAAACAGAAGAAGAAGAGATTAAAAATAAAAATACGAAGGTATGCAAAAATAAAGTTTAGATTTTACTAGTGAGGATTCATGAATTAATTCAGCTGCTGCCCATCAACTACAGCTCACTCTGGCCATAACTCCAGTCTCTCTTGGATAAGGTCAAGATGTAGGAAGTCCAAGAAGCGGGGTGGAATAAAACAGCATACATTTTCTAACTAAAGAAGGGAAAAGTTAAGATTATTTGGGTCGTACAGAATGGCTGACCTTTCAGTATATGGATCTGAAAGGGCTTGGCTTGTCAGTGAATTTGAAATATTGCAGCATTACCAGAGTATTTGTGTGTGATTGCAGTTGATACATGTTCATAGTCTTCGGGTGTATAAAAGGCAGTGAGAGCTGGAAATTAATTTTTAATTTTAATATTGGCCGTCCTCTTGTGGTACTGGTCTCCTCCATTTATGCCTTTATTCATCCATCTATCTCTCTATCCATCCATCTTCTGAATCTCTCTCTCTCTATGTCTTCCCCCCCACCCCCATCTCTCTGTTCCCTTCACTCTCAGGCCTCTTTCTCTTATTTTTCCCCGTTGCTCTTTAATGATTCTACCTTTCAAGATTCTCTAACTTATGTCACATTTTCATCTTCAGGGCATGGCACATGTTGGGTCCTCACTACATTTCTATTGAAATAAAGAATTTAAATTTCACTCCACAAACTCTTCATCTCAAGTCAAACATAACTCATGAGAGTCGGCAAAAAAAAAAAATAATTAATTAATTTTTTTTCAAAAAGGCAGATGTATGTGATGATTCCTAAAAAAGAGTCCAAGGGTGAAAGGTTCAGGCTGAAAGGCAGAAGAGAGCAGAAGTACTGAAACAGAAAAAGAAGAATGAACAGCAATCTAAACCTTGCACGTGCATCGGCAGCCAGGATGTTGTCTTCCAGCAGGTAGGATACAGGAGCAAATGGTTTAATGGATGGCAAAAACACTCAATTTGTTCCAAAATAGGCAGGAAATTAGAGAACGGGCATGGCTGTTCTCCCAATAGAGGAATATAAGGATTTACTTAGGGAGAGCCACACATTCAAGAATGAACATCTATTCAAGTTCATATCAACAGTTACTGGAGGTCAGAAGTCCAAGTGGCTAGGCAGCTGGAGAGCTGAGATCAGGCCAAACACTCAGAGGGTACAAAAGAAGGAAAGATTTAAGAACATAGTCATCTACTATTCAAATAATAAAGCCCAGCAAAAGAGACTGAAAAGTATGAATCTGACAGGAAAAAACACAAAGCATCAAAGTAAAAGGAATAATTATGATCATTATAATATCTACCCCAAAGACAATTTTGACACATGCACCAGATAAAAGAACCATAGAATGTTAGAGCTACAGAAGAGCCCCTGGATGCATCTGACTTAATCTCCTCCTGTTACAGGTGAGAAAATTGGGGCCCAGAAAGGTGAAGTGATTTGTCCAAAGGCACAGAAATCATTAGTGGGAGAGAGTGGGAACTGGAACTGAGGTCTCCAAGGCCCAGGCTGCTCTTCCCAAAATCCTGCATCCTTGCAATGGGAGTTCTTTCAATGGCCTCATATCACTGTTCTTAGTCACATCTTCGTGAGACACTAACCCTTGGGGATTTGAGGAAGAGTTTTATTTTAAAAAGCTATGGAATGGGGCTTAAAGTAGGGGCATCCAGAGGACTCCAGTTGCACTATGGGAATACAGAGGGTGGCATTGACTTTGCCCAGTGGAATTAGACTAAATAGATCGTTCAATACTTATATCCTGTATTTGTATAGTGATTTTTTTTCAAGGTGCTTTCCTGTACATTTCCTCATTTGAATCTCCTCTGAAATTGATGAAATGGACTTTATAGCCCATTCTACAGATGAGAAAGTTTTACTCCAAGATCGTATGGCAGAATCACATCCTAAATTTCACATAAGGTAAAATCACTTGTAATCAATATTTTTCTTTTAAAAATCCTTTAAGTTTCTCAACACTGGAAGAAATCACTGTTTTGTTGGCTGAGCACCAAATGAGGTAGTTGGCTTGCAGGAAGGTAACACATTGTACAAAATATATGGCTCTTTAAAGAATAAAGTTCCACTCAGCTCAAGGGATGTTCACACTATTGGAGCCACACTGGGACACAGACAAACTGAAGGAAAATTAGATTCACCTCTTGGTTTTTACCTCCACTCAGAGGTGTGTGCTCTTTGGATGGGAAAGTGGGTGGAATCACTCATATCATTTACTGTTTATTCTTCTTTTCATGTAATATGAAAAATTATGAAAATTATTACTTTCTGGACAGCCCTTGTATATGGTACAATTCTAAGTGACTAGCCCAAGGTCACAAAGCTAGTGTCATCTCAGGCCCTTATGTATGTGGTATCATGAAAAAGCTAATAAAAAGTGTTTTTTTTTATTGTGGTAAGAACATTTAACATGAGGTTTACGCTCTTAACAAAGTTTTAAGGAATGGGGAGTATAGCTAACTACAGGTTGTACAATTCTGTGTAGTAGAACTCTGGAACTTATCATCTTGCATAACTGAAACTTTATACACATTGAATAGCAAATCCCCTTTCCCTCTGTTCCCCCCTGGCAACCATCATTCTATTCTCTGCCTTTATGAGCGTGACTTTTGTAGCTGCCTCATGTAAGCGGAATCATGCAGTGTTTGTCTTTCTGTGCCTGGCTTATTTCACTTAGCAGCATGTCCTCTAGGTTCACCCATGTTGTCACATATGACAGAATGTCCTTAAATAAACAACTTAACTTTGCACCTTAAGGAACTAGAAAAAGAAGGAACTAAGTCCAAAGTTAGCAGAAGGTAAGAAATAACAAAGATTAGAACAGAAGTAGAGAATAAACAATAGGAAAAAAAAATCAACAAAACTAAGAGTTTTTCTTTTTAAAAAATATGTAAAATTGACAAACCCTTAGCTGGACTAACTGTGAAAAATAAAAGACTCAAAATTTACGAATGAAATAAAAGACATAACAACTGATGCCACAGAAATAAATATGATAAGACACATCTACGAGCAATTATGCACCAACAAATTGGATAATCCACAAGAAATAAATTCTTAGAAACCTGCAAACCACCAAGACTGACTCATGAAGAAATAGAAAGCTTGAACAGACCAATAATTAATAAGGAAATTAAACCAGCAATCAAAAATCTTACAACAAAGAAAAGCCCAGGACCAGAAGGTTTCACTGTGAATTCCACCAGACATCAAAAAGAACTAATACTGATCCTTAAACTCATCCCAAAAATTGAAAAGGGAATGCTTCCAAACTTATTTTATGAGGCCAGCATAACTCTGATACCAAAGCCAGACAAAGGCACTACACTAATAGAAAACTACAGGCCAATATTCGTAATGAACACAGATGCAACAATTCTCAAACAAAAACTAGCAAATGGAATTCAACAGCACATTAAAGGGATCATATACCATGACCAAGTGGGATTTCTTCCCAGGATGCAAGGATGGTTCAACAGACACAAATCAATTAATGTGATACACCACATTAACAGAATGGAGGATAAAAATCACATGATCATCACAATAGATTCAGAAAATGCATATGAAAAAATTCAACACTCTTTCATGATAAAAACTCTCAACAAACTAAGCATAGAAGGAATGTACCCCAATGCAGTAACGGCAATATATAAAAAGCCTACAGTTAACATCATACTCAACAATAAAAAACTGAAAGCTTTTCTTCTAAGATCAGGAACAAGGCATGGATGCCCATTATCACCAATTCTATTCAACATAGTACTGAAAAGTGTTTATTTTGAAAATCAAAATGTGAAAAGCACTGAACTCAGAGTCAAGACACTCTGTTAGCACCTTCATCTAATGTGTGAAAGCCATGGAACCTTGGTCAATGTACCCAATCACTTGATTTCAGTGTCTTTACCTGCAAAATGAGGTTAGTATTATTAATCTTTTATTAACAGTATGTTATATGGATCAAATGGGATAATGCCAGTTAAAATACTTTGTAAACTAAAAACCCATAACAAATACAAAACTTTATTTAAAAATATCAGTTTCCATCTCAGCATTTGTCCTGGAAATGAGATTAACTCCTTAGCCTATTAGTAGAAGGAAGCTATGATTATTATTTCACCATATACAAAAAAAGCACTACAGCTTTAAACAAAAACAACAAAAACCCAGGTTAAAGTTAAGAAAGACATATCAAAACAGATTTGCTTTGCCTTTGTAGTTGCTTTGCCAAATCAAGTTAAAGTGCAGTGTTAGGACTTGCTTTAGGGTATGTTTGACAGCAAGTATGAGCTGGCTTCTCTTTAGGGATGGAGATAGCTTTACTCATCCAATTTATTAATTATAAAATTCTCTACATTTTTTAAAAACTAGACATTTGTGATTGTACTCCTGAAATCATTTAGACTCCAGGAAATCACTTAGGTATCCAAAATAAATAATTTACAAAGTAGTTATTTTTCTCTTACTTTCATAACTTAAGCCAAAAGGATAGGTGTCATAATGAAGATCACCAATCGGGCATCCCTATCAGCAAAATATTTTTATAACATGTACCCCGGTATGTGTGTCTTTATTTTATAAAACAATGTACTCACTCCTGTCCTATTATATTATGTGTATTATAAAATATGGTCCAAATTAGAAATCATAAAAGGATAAAATAATGATAAAACTAATACATAAGTTGAAGTTCTAGTATTTTCCTTACATTGTCCAGTGGATAATCTCGTCTGCCTTCTGTGATGTCTGCACAGCCTCCTCTACCCCTGACATACACACACGTTAGAGACATAGAACCAGATGGTGCTTTGTTCATTCATTCGAGAAAGAATGAATACCTAAATAACTATTTACTGCCCTATATGGCTCATGTATTAAACAAAACCAGGAGATAGGTAAAATACAGTTGTATAGTTCAAAATTAAGCAACCCTAATGAAAAGTATAACTGGCAAGACTGAAATTAGATTGCTTCTAACCCACACCATAACTGAATAGATGTTGTACAAGTTCTGCAACAGCTGAATAAATGACAGTTAACATTTACCTGAAGCAATGTAACCATTTACCTGAAACAATGTAACCAAACATTTTTGTGTGGATCTTGCTACAAAATAAAAATTCTTTATGTACTCTCATGCCGCACACAGTGCATTCAAACCAAGAGACATACCTTCATTTAGAAAGACAAACTCGATAAACTAGACAATTTATATTTCCCAGTTTGATAATAGTCCCCCAAATGTCTAACCTTAAGATAAAGATTAGTTCATTATATTGCCTTACTAAAAAATAAAAATACACACAGGTTTATTATGTGTCTTTTGGGCATAAAAATATTATGTCAAAGAAGATTCTGTGATACTTTCTGTTTTGTAATATATATTAAAAACTATTTAAAATGTGCTAGATCAAAGTCGCTAAGCTGCCTATGTAACTATTAAACTTAAGAAAAGGATAAAAATTTAACTGGCAATATCTGGAAATATTTTCTAGAAGAAAAATCAGTATTTCTTCAACTGAAGTATCTAATTTAATATTTGTGTCAGAATTCTTACCTTTGAATATGCTATTTAAAAAATCTTTGGTGCTGCTCCTGATGGGGCTTATTTTCCTCTGTGCCATCCTGAAATTTAATCTCTCCTTGACTGCAGGAGGTTACAATGTTTAGTAATCATACAAGGGGATATACTCTTTATTTCGTTTTACAGAATAGCAAGGGAGGGGAAAAAAACTACCAATTTTCTTTTTGTGATAAAACAATGTGTACCAATCACAAACCGCCTAATTCATATTCCAAACCAGAGCAGACCCCAGGCAACACTGTGAAGTCAGCCAAGTCCGTCCACTCTGTCCTCCCACCTCACTTTTCAAAGCCTTTTTTTCCTCCTGGCGCCAAGTGCCCTCCTGCTCTGTCCAAGTGCTTGACAAAATTCAAAGCTCCATTTTGAGAAAAAATTTGGCCCTACCCAAAGGCACCCCTAAGGCCACCTCCATGCATAAGTGGGATGGTGCTCCACATGGACACAAACGGAGAGAGTGTGTCTGCATTTTTATCATGAAATGCCACCTGCATCTCTGTAACGTTAAACACACAGATCTCTTTGCAATCAGTAAAATAGGATATCAGGAACCAATTTGAAAATTCAGCCTCAAACTCACCAAGTTAAATGTTTGGTTGAACCACTGGATAGCGAAAGAAGGCTTCTAAGGGCCATGTTAAATATTTTTATGCTTCCCAAACTGTATTTCTGTGTTGAGATAAATAGGTTTAAAAGGCAAAATAATGTTTTCAAAAACTTCCTCCATATAGAAATGAATTAAATATATTTAATTAAATTTTATTTTACAGAAAATATAAAATAAATTCCATTTCAAGATTTCTACTTCATTTCAGAATCTTAATCTACTAAGAAATTTTCCTTTGCCATGAATCCATCCCAGAATTTAGTGCTAGAGAAACTCTATCCATCCAGATCACCCTTTACTAATCAGATAGAACTAAATAACAATAAAGATCATATTTCTTTTTTTGGCTGGTATACTACAGAACTCAGAGTTAAATTTAAAATCTCCAACTATGATTTTGACTTTGTCTGTTTCCCCTTAGTTCTTTCAGGCTTTGCTTCATGAATTGTAAGACTGTTAAATGGTACAAACGTATGTTATTTAGGATCATTATAACTTCTTATTGAATTGCACCTTTTATACTCAATAAATGTTCCTCTTTATCTTTCATAATAATCTTTGTCTTGATATTGTCTCATATTAATATAGCCATACCCACTTTTTATGCATGTTGCTTGCATGGCGTATCTTTTTTCCACCTTTTACTTTTAACCTGTTTGTATGTTTCTGTTTAAACCGCACTTCCTGTAACAAGATTTTGTGGACCTTGATTTTTATATCCGGTCTGATAATATCTGCTTTTTTAGTTGGAGTGTTTAATGTCCTTATGTTTAATGTAATTATTGATATGGTTGGATTTAAGTTCACTAATTTTTAATTGTCCCTTCTGTGCCAAGGTTTGGGGGCAAATATTAATAGTAACCTTACAAATTTTGTGAAGTATATAATGTGAAGTATAAAATTATAAAGTAAGCTGGAAGTGTGAAGAAGAATTTGTAAAGGGTCAGGTGTGAAGTGGTATAATAAACGGGCATTTTAAACTTCACACTTTAATGTCATTGTTTTTCCTTCTTTCTTTTCTTTTAGGAAATTACAAGGAGAAAAAAAATCCACCATACTTTATATTCACCCACTTTTACACAATTTTCAGTGATCTTCTTTACATCTTCTTTATCACACATAGATCCAGGATTCCTCCTACTATTATTTCCCCATAACAGGAATAATGTCTTTTAGTAAAAGGTGAAAGATTTATAATGTATGATCTGAAGAGAAACCAGAGTATGGGAATGACGTCTTTTAGAATCTCCTACAGTACAGATCTAGTGACAATGAATTTCTTCAGCTTTCATTTATCTGAAAATATCTGTTAAAATTTTATTTTGAGGATATTTTTGCTGGATATAGAATTCTGGGCTTACAGTTTTTTTTAGTTTTTCTTTCAGCAATTTAATGATGCCATTCAAAACATCACTAATGTAATTCAACTTATTATACATTATTTCTGACAAGAGATAAGCAGTCACTTTTACTTATGTAGAAGGTGTCTTTTTTCCTCTGGCTGCTTTAAATATTTTCTTTTTATCTTTGTTTTCCAGCTGAGTACAGTGTGCCCAGTTACAAATTTGTATTTATTCTATTTGTCCTTACTGAACTTCTTGAATCTGTAAATTAATGTTTTTCATCAAATTTGGGGAATTTCTGGCCATTATCTTTTCAAATATTGTTCACTCTCTTCTCCTTCTGGAAACCCTATTTTTCATATTTTAGACCATCTCATATTGTCCCACAGGTTCCTGAAGTTTTTCTTCAAACTTTGTCCTATTTGGTCTGCAGATTGGATAATTCCTATTGATCTGTCTTCAAATTCATTGACTCTTTCATCTGCCATCTCTAATATGCGCTTAAGTTTATCCAATGAATTCTTCATTTCAGTTATTATACTTTTCAGTTCTAGAATTTCAGATTGATTCTTTTATTATTGTTTCTATTTCTCTCAACATTTTCTCTATGCTAAACTAAGACCATGTTTTCATTTAATGCTTTGAACATATTTTGCTTTAGTTCTCAGTACATTTTTTTAATAACTGCTGTAAAGTTTTTGTTACATCCAACATCGGGGCCATCTTAGGACTTGTTTCTATTGAATTCCTTTTTTTTTTTTCCTTGAGCATGGGTCCTGTCTTCCTGTTTATTTCCATATATACATAGTTGATGAGATAATGTAAGAATCTGGTTTCTGTTCTTTTCCTCTGAAGAATTTTTTTAATTTTAAAATATTAAGGGGGTACTAATGTTTTTATTACATGGCTTGAGTCATGGCTATAAACGTGCCCATCACTCAAATAGTGTTCACTGTACCTGTTAGGAGAGTTTTTACCTGTCCCCTCCTTCTCTTTCCCCACTGCTTGATTTCCAATTACTTTTACTTCCCTATGTGCACTGTGTGCTCATTAGTTCGTTCCAATTTATTAGAGAGTACATGTGATTATTTTCTGGCAGGCAATTCGACTACCTGGCTGATCATCTTAAACATGTGTAAGTCTTGCTTTATAAAAGCTTTGCCAGGACAGATCTGTAGAATGCCTCATGAATTTCCCAACTCCCTCTAACTTGGTAAGATTCAGCATCGAAATTCAGTCATCTTTTAGGATCTGTGTCAAGGATTGGTGGTTTTATGATGGGGATAAGACCACTGGGACTTGCGGATTCCATGTCTGAGGCCGTGGGAGGAGACGAGGTGAAGGAATGGCTTGAGCAGGAGCCTGAAATAAGGGCAGATGTTAACTGCCTGGTTGGGGGACATGTATCAGCGATCTGGGAGTACAGCAAAGCATGCTCCAACCTCAGAGCCTGAGGGGTCTCATGCGTGAAAAGCCACCAGAGCGGCCTGACATGAAAACTTCTTATGGCTGTAGAGGTAGGTTGCAATATGTCAGCCTGGGAGAAGGGACTGCAGGCTTCCATTGTTAGAACACAGGGCCAAGTTCCTTCTCTCCCTTTCTCATAACAATGCTTCAGTTAACGTAAAACTAGTCTCCCAGTGGAAAACATGTAGTGTCTTTGTTCTGTGATCAAATGGGTCGCAGCCACTTAAGTTAAAGATTGCTATCTATGTACATAGCATGTGCTTAGGATAAAATTAGTTAGTTTACCTTAGGACGGGGTTGTACCTACTAAAGAATTATGTGTTTTCACTTCCAGAAAGGAGAGGGTAATTAGCTAGGACACCTTGTGATTTAGGGGGAGGCTTGAGACTTGTACCCTGTGATTTTTTCACATGAGATCTCTGTATTTTGTAGCATGACAAAGAGAATAAAAGCAAGTGCTGGGTTTCAGTCACCACCACCTTTGCATCTAAGTGCTGGTGGTCCCGACTTCCCCACACTTTTAATATCATTCCTGTGTCTGTGTCTTTGTTTCTTTCATCCCTTGCAATGCATTCTGCCCGGGGACCCTAACATTTATCGGGGATGTCATGAACCCCCAATAGTTTTAGAGAAGGTCTTACTCTAGGTCATGTCCTTATTCGTAAGGCATGATCTTTCTGGTCTGTTTGATATCTCAGCTGGGTGCCTAGACTGTTTCCAAGGTGTTGATATGATCTTTTCACTCTGGCAAGGCCAGACCTTCAATATCCTCCAGCCCTACTCGCCTTCTAGTATCTCTATTCTGTTCTCAACCCTGTAGGAGCCACAGTCTGGAAAGCATCATGTGGCCTCTTCCTGTACATGTACAGCTCAGCCCTCAATCAAACACTCATGAGCAATTTCCATAAAGACTTCTGCAGTCCTCCCTCTGAACAGCCCCCTCCTGGCTCCCCATCCCATACATGGCCAGTTCACCTGGCCCAAACTCTGGTCTCTGCCTCCTCATCTCAGCAGGACCACTGTGCTCTTCCTGGACCCCAGCTCACTTCTGTGCAGTTAGGAAACTACCCCCAGGCAGAAAACTGGGACAATCACGAAGCTTGCCTTCCCTATGACACTGCCTGTAGTACAATAAGTAAAAACAACATCCACATATATTTTGTCCAGTTTTAAGATTGATTATGGTGAGTTACCTAGGCCAGTGCCAGTACTCCTTATGGCTAAAGTGGAAATGCCTCAGAGTTAAATTTAGTACTCAAGTAATTAACTTAAGTTGCACCTCTAGCTCTCTTTCTATTTTCTAAGTGGTTTCTTCTCATTCTTTAGTTTGTGAGTTTCCTTTTTAAACTATGTTTACATTGTAAGTAGTCTCAAATTGTTTTCATAAGCGGGGAGTTATAAATTACAAATAACCCCTATATATATATCTTTTACTACTTAGCACACCGACTATTTTTAGTGATATACAGAACATATGCCCGACACAATCTTTAACCACCAAGAACTTACTTCCAAAGCAAAAGGCTCTACTTGTCATATTAACATAGAACAATCATAGATATTTAGATCTATGGCTTTAAAGCAGTTTGTCTCAGTGACGTGCTTTGTTTATTGGCCCGCCACAGACCACAGGGGGAAGGAGAGGAGAGGTGGCAGGGAAGGAGTGGGCCCATCAAGCTGACGACAGCAAAGGGTCACAAAGAACTCCGGTGGGAAATATTTTTATTTTATGCATCAAGTATAAAGTAAGAATAGGCTAGAATTGAGAGGAAGAGAAAAGAAGAGCAAAACAATGTTTTGGCAACCACTGTTTTACTAACGTGGAATTATTTCATCTACGAAAGCGAGGACAATCCCTGATCTACAGTTTGATTCACACATTGATATGCTTCAACTTTCTGTATTTCCGGAGAGCTACCAGAGGCTTTAAATACTATTAACAGAGTTCATATTAGAAATACTGTATCCATTGCACTATTATGAGAAATTAAACCAATGAGATATAATGCTCATTATTCATATACTCATTTATTATTTACATCCTGACCACAGTGAATGAACATAATTTTGAGTAGAAAATTCCAAAATCCAGTTCTTAGCAGATTGCATCATAAAATATTGTTCAAACATTAAATACAGATTGTTACTATACTTAATAGAGAATTAATGCATTATCACCCCCAAAAATGCTAGATATTAATCACAATCTAAACAAAATACCTCGTTAAAACTACAAAGTGGATGTAAACCTATGACTTACTTCTTAAATGACCACGGCAAAGGAAAATATACCCAAGACTTAGGAATGTTTTCCCAGGCATAGTCTGGAAATGTCAAAGATTGCAACCAGTTAAAACTCAAAACCCTGGATCTCTCTTTCATAATTGATGAATGGAAATCACCTCGGGAACTGCTAAATGAAATTTCCTTTGAGTAAGATGATTCTGAAAAGATTCAAGAGAATGAAATTTCCTTGGAGTAAGATGACTCTGAAGAGATTCAAGAGACTCAGGGCATAATTCATATTTTAAGTACCTGTGAGAGACAACCCCCAAGAGTCAATACAACATCACATAAAAGCCACTTTCCTGCAAGCATTCTTGAAGAAGCAATCTAAAGACAACATAACAACATGAATTCCCACAGTAACCATAAATGTTCTTGTTGCAGGATAGCTATTTCTTTGTTTGATTATGTACTCCTAAAGGACTACTGATTCTAGTCTGTGTCTTTCACTTTCTCCAACAATTGGTCATTACTGATACTTTTTTAGGATTAAGTTGTACAAAATATGGAATGAAAGGCATTTCTTTAAAGGATTCAGTTAAGATGAAATGTCAGAATATATCTGTTGTATTCCCCCCAAATATATGTTTGCTTCATCCTCTAAATACATATGTCTGTGAAATGTTGTATACAAGGGCAAGCTCACACAGGATAAAGATATGGAGCATTAATTTTGGGATTTACTATATTATTGAAAGCACTGAACAAAAAGAATGTAAATTACCTTTTCTTTAATCACAGTTACCTCCTGTCCCTCTAAAAGTACTTATTGGTGTATAAGATTTTATTTATGCTTATATAGAGAGAAGAGTACACATAAAATACTATCAAATATAAGTTATTACTATCATTAAGCTTTTATTGCTCTTGTACCTTCTATTGACATTAATAATACTTTATATTATAATTACAGTGAACATTAACAGGATAAAGCCTGATGAATTGTTGATTTCATTTTCCCTGTATGAATATGTGACTTACTAATCTCCACCTAAAAAGTTTAATGAGAGCTCTTTTCAGAAATCACCATGCGATGCTTAATGCTAACTAAAACAAATTCTGATTCAAAACATAAAAAAATTATCAAACCACATGACAAAACTTCTACTATTAAAAAAGAAAGACCTAGCTGGGTGCCGTGGCTCACGCCTGTAATCCTAGCACTTTGGGAGGTTGAGGCGGGAGGACTGCTTGAGGCCAGGAGTTCAAGACCAGCCTGGGCAACACAGTAAAACCCTGTATCTACAAAAATTTTTTTAAACAATTAGCTGGACAGGGTAGCATGCAGCTACTCAGGAGGCTGAGGCAGGAGGATTGCTTGGAGTCTGAAGTTGCAGTGAGCTATGATCTCTGCACTCTAGTCTGGGCAACAGAGCAAAACTGTCTCGTAAAAAAAAAAAAAAACAACGTAGGTTAAAAACCACTACTTCAGGCTTTAAAATAAAAGTCCAAAAAATGTTAGTTACTTTCACTTACTGCTTTCTAGATACAGAATATCTAACTCAAGGTCACCAACAACCTCTATGCTGCTAAACCCTATGGACAGTTTTCGGGTTTTACTTCACTTCATCTCTCCACACAGCTTTGACCTGCTGACTTCCTCACCCTTCTGGAAATGCTCTCTTCCTTGGCCTCTGGGACAGCCTCTCCGCAGGGTCTCCCGCTTCTTACCTGTCTCTTCTCAGAATCATTTGCAAACTCCTCTTCTGTTCCTCCTACAAATACTGGTACACCTCAGGGTTTAATGCACACTTCTCTTCTCCCTTTCCCCTTCAGGGTGAGCTCATCTACTCATGTGGATTGAATTTGTCATCTACAGAAAGCTGCAAATGTTCCCTGAGCTCCTTATTGTTGCATACTGGACACTTCCATTTGAATATTCCAACATGTTGGACTCAATTTATTGCTCTTAAAGTGTTCCTCGTCAGAGTGAAGATGATCACCTTATACTCAGATCAGAAACCCAAGCATTATCTTTGACCCATCACTTTGCCTCGACTGCAGATTCCAAACTTGCAGATTTTATTTCTGCAATACTTCTGAAGTATATGCACTTCCCTCCATTCCCTCCAACAACACCTTGCTCAGCCCTTATCATTCCCACCTACCACTGCGGCCAAGGGTCTCCCTCCTCCATTCCCGACCTTCTCTACTCAATTCTCCAAACTCTGTGCCCCGAGTGATCTTCCTAAAGTGCAAACTGGTCATGTTCCTTCCCTTCTAAAATATCCTCAGGACCCAACTCCCTAGTGTGGTCCAAAAGACCCTTCAAAGTCTGACTCTAGCTTCCGTCTCAGAATCTCATCTTCCTTCTCCTCTCCAGCCATGAATCCAGTGATTCAAAACTGCAGTGTCCTCTCCTGTCCTCCAGGCCTTGCCACATGCCGGTGCCTCTTTCTGGAACACCTCTCTCTTTCCTGACCCCTCAATTTCATAG